>LPNX010742864.1:0-45972 GCA_001517045.1 Pseudotsuga menziesii
TGACAGCCTTGACTCGAGACTTGCCCCCAAGGACACACCGAGTGGCTTGAAGATTTCTGCCACGTGATCCAGGTGTGTGAAAAGGCGGCAACAAGTACATAGTGTTGACCTTAGGCTAAGTTTATTTTCCCACATGCAATGATATCCTATGGTTTAGACTTAGGAGAGTTAATTTTGCTAAATATTTGGTTATTATGGCCTGTTCACACCTACAACATCACCCTAGTTTGGTCAACCCAGCCCATGTGATTCCTCATTAATGCCTTGGAGCGTTGCCTCCTTGATTTGTGGGGTCTAGGCTTGACCAAGTGCGCTAGTGGTGTATTTGTCCTAGTTTAGCTCTCCTAGGAGCATTTATTGCCACCTAGAGCACCCCACTCACCTCAATATTCTCACCCACACTTGTCTAGGACTCATTAATGACCCAACACACCTCACCAATATTCACATGAGGATTCGTGACTGTTTGGGCTAAGTTGGTTTTCCATTGGTCCACCTAGGGGGGATTGAGGTCATTTCTCACCTTGACACATGTAAAACTATAATTGGCTTCTAGATCCACTCAAATTTGTCTAATGTATTATAAATGATGTATGATAATAATATGATTAGCAATCAACACCTTTCACATGTGTTGTTCCAGTTATTTTCTGTCTCTTTGTTTTCTCTTGAATCTTTTGCCAAACACTTTGATGGTGAAATTGTTCTAGGTCCTAGATCTAGTTTGAGATGTGATTCTCACATGGCATCAAAGCTTGTTGGAGATACAACAAAACTTGTGAGGTTGAGTTTTTGTTTAGGGCATATTTCCAGTTTATGTGAGTGTTTTTCATTGCATATTTTACAACAACTTTATGGATTCGAAAGTTGTTCCTCTCCTTTCCCCATTCAACTATTTTGAATGGAAATTGAAGATGTGTGCATATCTCAAGAGGCAATGTCTCTATTATGTGTCCATTGGAGCTGTGAGAGAACCAGAGTCCTGTCAAGAGAAGGATACTTGGCTTAATGACAAGGATAGAGCCTATGGAACTATGTGTCTAGCTATACCTCCTACAAAGTGCTACATCCTTGATTTTGCTGATTACCCATTCGAGATTTGGAGAAATATAAATGAAGCTCTTGGCATGCAGAAAGAAGATGTGAGCTATATGGAGAACAAGCAAATGGTAACCTCATTATGTGTTCTATCTCCTATGATCTCGGCCTCATGCATTTCTTAAGAAGATGTTCGAAATGAAGAAGAAGAAGTAGCCAAAGATTCAACAAATGATCCAACTCAAGTTTCTTGCTCTGTGGCTTCCTCTCCTTGTCAAGAAACTATGTTTCATGAAGAGAGAATATGAGTTGCTTCCATCACTACTGCTGAATATTTATATATTCATTCTACACCCTTCTCCTCTATGCTTTCTGTTACGAATGGGGAAGATGAATCGCTAGTTGATTTCCATATCAAGCCTTATCTAGAAGATGGTTTTTTTTCACATGAGAGTATTGGTTCGAAAGATGGATAGGTTTGGATGTCAAGTGAATATCTCTCATTTATTCACACTATTTTTCCCAAATATTCCTCCACCATCACTAGTAGAGTTCCTTCAAGTTCATATGAAGATGGAGAATTCCTTGCCATCACAATGGCACATTTGGGACTCTTGTTCCACATTCTTGCAGCTGATTACAACTTTCATTCGAAGTTGATTCTTCAATATCCTTATGACTCACTTGGGGTCACCTATTCTCAAGCATTTTTAGTCTCTTTCAGGCATGGAATCCTATTTGGTTCGAAGCTCAAGTCTAAAGAGCACCATTCGCTCTCCCATCAATACATTTCAGTTGTTCTACATGGTCTAAGGATTCATCATGCAACTGATCCTGAGTTGGTTAAGCACATTCCACTTCTTCCCAAGAAGAAGATTCCTCCAGAAATTTTCATTTAGTTTGGAGTATATGCAGATTTGTTTCTATGTCATAATCCATTTTTTAGGGGAGGTTTTGTCCCATGAGGTTTTCCTCCTTACCTTTGTTACATGGATTAATAAAAAATGTTGTAAAAGGTGACTTGTGCGTTAGTTTCCAAGGCCTTAATAAATCATTAAATTGTACGAATTCTGGCTTAAGGGGGGTGTAGGAGCAATAATACCCCCTTAGTACAAAGTGTTGACCTTATGATAAGTTTATTTTCCCACATGCAATGATATCCTATGGTTTAGACTTAGGAGAGTTAATTATGCTAAATATCTGGTTATTTTGGCATGTTCACACCTATAACAGTGCCCTAGTTTGGTTAACCTAGCCCATGTGCTCCCTGATTAATGCATTAGAGTGCTACCTCCTTGATTTTTGGGGTCCAGGATTGACCAAGTTCACTAGTGGTGTATTCAGTATGTTTTAGCTCTCCTATGAGCATTTATTGCCACCTAGAGCACCCCACTCACCTCAATATTCTCACCCATGCCTGTCTAGGACTCATTAATGATCCAGCACACCTAACCAATGTTCACATGAGGATTCGTGACTGTTTGGGCTAAGTTGGGTCTCCATTGGTCCACCTAGGGGGGATTGAGGTCATTTCTCACCTTGACACATGTACAACTCCAATTGGCTTCTAGAGCCACTTGAATTTGTCCAATGTATTATAAATGATGTATGATAATAATATGATCAACAATTAGCACCTTTCACATGTGTTGTGCCAGCTATTTTCTGTCTCTTTGTTTTCTCTTGAATCTTTTGTCAAACACTTTGATGGTGAAATTGTTCTAGCTCCTAGATCTAGTTTGAGATGCGATTCTCACAGGAGGGTCCTTTTATCTTTCTCAAAATTCTTGCTAATTAACTTAGAATGATTAATGGGAAAGACTTGCTTATTGTGGAAGAAGCCATGTGATCTTGGAATGATAATTGATGATAAGAATGAGATTTTCTCAAGATAATTCTTGTAGCATAACTTTTCTCTTGATTTTTCCTCATGAAATGCATGCTCATGGCTTCCTTTTATAGGCCAAATAGAGGTCCACAAACAACTAGTTATTCATGTGAATGATTCCCCACATGAAGTGGATTTAAAATACAAGTATGGGGTTATTGAATGCCAAAGCATGTAGTGAACACGGTTGATTCAAATTACTTGGAGCTATTTTTTTTTCAAAGCTTTTAATGCACCATGTAATTTAATGGTCTGCATGTTGGTGGGGCTGCATGGGTTTCAAGATATTTTTTGTGTGATGTCATGAGGGTTTGTTTTGACAAACCCACATGCGGCACATACTTATTTTCAAAAACCCTCATAGTTTTTTTGAAGTGTGATTTATCCATTCCTTTCGTTGTTCACATGTTGATTTTGTTGATGAAGAAGTCTTATGAGTTGCATGTTATATATCGATGACATATTCTAATAATAATTTCCAAAATGTCTACGTGTGTGATTTTTAGGTAATAACACATCCATTTATTAATCATAATAAACTTCCCTTAGTTATTTTTTCAAATAGTTGACATGCAAGAAATTGCAACACATTTCCATACATGATTTGGACATGACTTAATGAAACAAAGGAGACATCATTTATAGGAAATTTGCATTCAAAATACCATGATACTAATGACATTTACTCATCATTCTATAATATTGAATTCATAAATATAAAATAAGAAAGGGTACACTTATTTTTTCCAAGATGAATATTTAAGAAAATTGACTTTGGGGGTATTTATTTCTTCCGAACCATAGGATATTCCACTTTATAATTCCATGCCATGCTGGGAAACGAGGCTACTAGGGAAAAGAACATTGGAAAGGTTTCCAAAACCTCTTTTTTTTCACTAAAGGATTCCAATATACCAACCAACAAGTCTCTATTGGTTCTTTATTTAACCTCTTAGCTAGAACAACTCTTGTCAATCATTCCTTGCTCCATACAATACAATAATTCATTATTTCTCTACTCTTCACTACCTTAATCATGTCCTTCCTCTCAATTCTCTTCAATATAGCCAATGTGAGCCCAAAGAACCACCTACTTCCAGGTTTCATTTCTTGTCACATCCCAGATCACCTTAGCTATCCATTGAAGTGACGAGAGACTCTTTTAAATGATCCAACTTTGATTTTTCTCTCACCAATACTACTTTATAGAATTTTGTTCAGTCAAATTAACCATCTAACATACAATTGCATGAAACTGGGCTTCCAATTTTCTCCCAACCAACTCAACTCCGATCCCATAATTTTTAAACAATGCACAGGGTGGATTATTTACCTTAATCTAGGTTAATAGGATCCTTAAATAACACTTTAGTCAATCCAATGGTTAATTTCCACTCCAACGCTCCAATTTGTGATTCCAACATTTTCCTGTCAATCCCAACCCTTTCGTACAATCAAGAGTTAGAAATCGGTAATTGGAAGTGAATAATTTTTCATCTACAAAACATCACCAACTTTTTGACTTCGATTGAGAGTCGAAATTCGAAAGCACAACAATTCTCCAATGAATCCTCCTCGACATTCTGAGTCCAATATTTTCAATATGGGATTTGGAAGTCAGCGTTGCATAAAGGTTTCCAATGAAAACCATTCCGACCTTGCAACTCTGACGCTACAGTCGTTGGGGGTTGGAACCATTAAATGAGTTCTAGACAATTGGTTCCTGAATTTTTTATTCTAATAATACCAAATGGGTAATTGAATGTTGACACTAGTGCAAGCAATGGTTACAGTGAAATCAACACCATGACAGTAAACATATAGGATTAACATCGACACCATTGAAATCAACTGTTCAATTCAAATTGACAATGTAAATCAATGGTTTGGATCTAATACAATTACATAGAACAATAATGTTGAATATTAGTGATCAATGAGCAATATCAAATCGGCACCACGATGATTGAATGATAAGATTAACACTTGCAATTTTGGCCAACCTCAACTATGCATGACTTAGCCAATTGCTCCAACTTTTCCATGGGTTTGGTATCAGAGCAGGCCTTCGTCACAAGCCTATCAATCTTGAAGGAGATCCGTGGATACACAATGGAAGCAAAAGAAGAGTCATCAAGCAATGATTTGCCCCTACTTGATGTGACAGACTATTTCGATTGGAGGAGAAAAATGAAGGCTTATCTAAAGAAGTTTGGTGTTTGGGAAATTGTGATCAATCCACCCACTCCATCAGATAAGAAGGGAAAGGAAGCTGTACAGTAGGAATCAAAGAAGGATAATACTACAGCCTTGAATTTCCTCATGGATGGACTTCCTAGCTTAGTGAAAGAAAGTGTAGGGCAATACACTTCATACACAGACCTATGGTTCAAGTTGGAAAGAAAGTATCAGAAGGAAAGATTAGAACCTGAAAATATAGATCAAGAATCATAAGACAAGCCCCAAGAAGAGGTCAATCAAGAAGAAGACAAGAAAAAATATGACTCTAGTAAAGGTATGGACTCTTGTGATTGTAATGATAACTTGTGTCATGAAATTGAGAAGGTTCTTGTAGATGATGATGAAGGGCTATGTAAGGTTGCACAAGGGATCCACATCACCTTGTTGAATATTGACCTCAAAGTAGATTATGTCATGAGCACAATACATATGAACTATAGTGAATTCATGAAGTTCAAAAAGAAAATCTTGGATTCTTTGACTGAATATCAGCAGAAGACCATGAAAATGAAAGTGTTGCTTGTGAATCTCAAACACAAGGATACAGAGTTGTAGGATCAGATGAAAGACAAGGATGTTGAAGTTGAACAACTAAAGACTGAATTGATTAGTCAAAGGGAAGAACTGAAAGAGCCTGCTGAAAATCTTGAATAAACTAGGGAGGATAATCAATATTTGAAGACTTAGCTGGAGAAAGCCAAGAGGATAGAAGAAATCTTGAAGACTCAGTTGGAAGAAAAGGAATAAAAAATAAAAAGGATGGACATGGAGGTAGTTGGTATCATGAATAAAGGTGTGAAAATGATGCCTCTTTCAAGTTCAAGGACACTTCAGTTGTCCTAGATAATATCTTGGATTTCCAAAGATCTCCATGTGACAGTAATGGTCTTGGTTACAAGAAGGAGAAAGAAAAATATGAAGACGACACTTGGTCTCCTAAGACTCCAGAAGTAGGTCCATCAATGTCCAAAGCTACTTCCCATGCACCTGTACATGAAAAAAAATACTTTGGAAGTTCAAGAATGAAACAAGCAGTTAGGTCTATTCCTCAAAGCGAGCTTAGAATAGAAACAACTCCAAGATGGAACCTGATTCCTAGGTATGAAAATGGATTTAATGGTTATTGTTATTAGAATCTATGAAAGAAGAAGTGGTGGAAGGCCCAATGAATTAGTTAGATGTTGGAGATGTTGTCGGTTTATTGGTCAATACTGAGAGGGGGGGGTGAATAAGTATTGTTATATTTTTACTAATTTAACCACTTTTTAAATCTATCATTAAATACACATAACAACAAGAATACACAAAACATGATTTTAATGTGGAATCCTAATAGGGTAAACCACCCATACATCCTATTACTGCAAAATTGTTATTTACAAATAGTTTTTCCTACTACTACATACAAGGATGGTATTACACCTTATTTACCAGCAACTAATGGAAGGAGGCTATGACCCCCTGGTTTATCAACTTCTACTGAAAGGATGCTACGACACCCTATTTACTGGCTACCACTAGAAGGAGGCTATGACCCCCTGGTTTATCAGCTACTACTGAAAGGATGCTATGACACCCTATTTACCAGAAACCATTGGAAGGAGGCTATGACCCCCTGGTTTATTAGATGCTACTAAAAGGATGCTACAACACCCTGTTTACCAGCAACCACTAGAATGAGGATACAACCCCCTGGTTTATCAGCTGCTACTGAAAGGATGCTATGACACCCTGTTTTATTAGCTATGACTGACAAGATGATCCCACACCCTATTTACCAGCTTTTGCTGGAAGGAGTCAACAACCCCCTATAGGCCTGTTTCCTTCCCTAGCGCCACCCTTCCACCCTATTTATGTTTTCTGTAATTTGCTAGATTTATTTTCCCTCCATTACTCTATCACACCCACTGGTCTCTGTCTTATGCTATGGCTACATCGATCTAGATGAAAAAGACACCTTCTGTCACTCATAATTCTACATATAAGTATATTCATGTTTCCTTGGGACATATTGTTCTGGAAACATACCCTTTCATAATCATGCCCTTTCAAATCTGATTGTCACACCTTTTCAACAATCTGTGATGAACGATTTTTTATTAAATAATTGATTAAAAAATTCTTGATCACTTCTGATCTTCAAGCTCCCTTCTTCTCTGATTGCAGGATTCGTCAAACCAATTCCTGTGGACTTCCTCTCCCCCATCAGTGGGAATACTTTATCTTCATACCTCCGGGCTTCTCTTTTTTTCACGCATGTGGGCTTCTTTTCCTCCTCTGCGAGCTCTCTATGGGATATCTTCATCGCAGGCTCATCTGTACATGTTTATCTCACAAAAAAAGGGCTTAACCTTCCATATATGAGTTTCATGTTCAACGTTCTTCTTTACCATTTATGGATGCACCTCAGAATTCATTTCCGTAGCTCAGCTTAACATTTTTTGGTGCTTCTGCAATCTCCTTCTTGAGAATCAATCCAGGTCGTTGATCTAATTTTGAGTCTCTTTGGTCCGTCGATCTTGAACATAGATTTTCCCCTTGATATCCTATTTTCGCACCACGGTTTCCTCATCAACGATTCCCCACCATTGATCTTCATCAGGAATTTTCCTGACTGTTGATTTGAGGTAATATGTGGATTGCGGAATGCGGGTTTGTGACTTTTTCAAAATTTCTTTTCACAATTTCCACAGTTATCTTTCTACACCAATCATTTCACATTGTTGATCTCTTGCGGACTCTTCCATGACCATTGATCTGACATAAGATCTGGATTGCGGGATGCAGAATGTAACATTTCCCAAAATCGTATCTCGACTTTCTGTAAACTTCTTTCCACACTTCTATTTTCGAACCATTGATCTGTTTTAGAAAAAATAAATTCAGTCATCTGATCTCTCTAGATTGTGGGATGTAACATTTTCCAAAATCATATCTCAACTTTTCGCAAGCTCCTTTCCGAAAGCTCCTTTCTGCAATCTTATTTCCGCAATTTTTCTTCCGCACCGTCAATCTCTTGTAGAGTCTTTCTTGACCTTCGATCTTCCGAATTGTGGGTTCATAAAATATTTAAACGTTACTTCCGTAATTCCCTTTTCACATTTTTGTTCCACATCATCGATCTCTTTTAGCAGAGCTAATCTCAGTCATCCAATCTTTGATCTTTTGCAGAAATTGGAATTTTCCGCCTAACTGTCGGAACTAATCCTTAATCATCGGATCTAGTGCGGGAATTATATAATCCATCCAATCTTGATTGTTGTGAAACCCTGTTACTTCTCACGTTTTTAACCTCTGCACTAGTTCATTCAGCAAGAACATTGTGAGTCGTTGATTTACTTGGATAATCAATCTCATTCGTTCAACTTGCTACCGAGTTATTTGTTTGTCATTCAACCTGCATCTCTACTTCCAATCGACCTATGTTCTTTGTTTCATTAACCATTGTTTACATCATACTGTCAAAACTGTCTTGGAATTCTTAAGATTAGTCATTTATGTTGTCTTATCATCCATGTCCATCTCATCCATTGTATTTGTTATAAATGAACTTTGATGACATCATCATTAGGACACCATCATATTCCATGTCAACATATGTGTCATGCCACATCCTAAACTATGCCATGCCATGCCATGAATAGCTTAGTCTTTCACTAAGTTTGTCCTATCATTATATCCACTGGTTATTCCTTTGTCATTCGTGAACACCTTTGACATCAATGAAAACTATATACTCAACAATCTCCCACTTTGGCACTGATGGAAACCTTTAAAAATTCTCCCCCTTTGACAACAATGAAAAAGGATAACCTGTTTTGCCAATGTTGTACCTATTTTGATAAAGTATTTCCTGTCTTTCTACTTTCTAACAACTCCCCCTATCATCATATCTCCCCTTTGTTAACTGAACTGTGTTATTTAATCAATGTATTATCATTTATATTAACACTTCCTCTCTTGCAACAGGTTCTTGGATGATAGCTTAACTGATAGATCCATGGACTCCCCCTGTCACTGTACTTTCTCTCCTTTGTCAACATTTTTGTGACAAAGTTTACACTAAGCATTCTTTCACACTCTTTCATTTTCTATCTAGGATACATGTTTTTTTTTTAACTTTGTCCCTGCTGCCATATCTAATGTTTTATTCTTCCTGCAAGTTAACTGGATTCCTCTTTTACCAGAATTCCTTAAGCCTACGCATTTAGATCTTCATATAAAAACCTACCATATATTGTTGGATTCTTTTGGATTTTAGATATATATCATCAACTGTCCAGAGACCCATAACTTCAGATCCTCAACACAAACATTACTTCAATTTATTACATAATATCTCTGGTCTCACTATCTCAGACACAAAGACTCATAAACTCAACCTTTTCCTTTATCAATGCTGGACTCATCCTTCTACCTTATCAATAGACTGAATTTTTTATTTTTTAGACTTGATTTTTCTTCTACTGTCAATAATTTTTTATGTGTCATGACTTCAAATACTAAGTGAACATAATCACCTTTATCTTCTATTTGATTGCAGACATCATGGTATTCATGACTCTCACATTTTGTTGTTCTCACATTACTTCGTACGTTCTCTTATGTCATCCATACACCAACCTTGATCACCCATCATCTTTGAAGAAGATAGATTTTAATATACTTCAACATTAGATACCAATTGTAATTTCCTAACTTTAACTCCCCTTCAATATATGATCATTTCTAATGTTATTTTGAGGTTTTTCTTTAAATCATGAGATATCTTTTAGGAAAGGATCCCACAATCATCACTACATCATTCTTCATCACCTTCATTTTTATCGGTGTATCCTTTTACATCTCCATCTTGTTGTTCCTTATAATGGATGCCCTTTTATTTGTGGCATAATTATGTTCATCATCATCTTTGGAGACCTCACCGATATTTGAAATCTTATTTCTTCTATATCTTTGGAGTATTCCTTTGTTCTCCATATTTTTCCAAGAGGTACTCTGCTTACTGGTTTTTTTATTTCTTTGTTCCTTGATTTTCATCTTTCAAACCTTTTTCCGAGTTTCCTAGGAAGATCTGCATGTACTATTCTTGCAATGTTTTGCAAAGTGTCCAATACTGTGACATATGAAACAAATAAGTATTTTTCCATTAGAGATGTTGGTGTCTTCTTTCCTTATCAGCCCTTCATCTTCCTCTTTGATTCTACAATCATTAGCCTTGTGACCAAACTTGTGACAACAATGACAATATCCATAGAATGTATGTTTGGAGTATATTTGATTTTTCTGCTTGTAATGAATCTTTTATTTTGCATGTCTTCTAAAAATTTTCATCTTGGGAGGATAAGCAGAATTATGATAATTCGACTTCATTTCCTTGTGATTCTTCTGATTCTTGGGTGTATCTTTGGAGGCATCATGTTGACATTTAACATTTTCAACATTTTTATGAATGAAGGAGCTTGATACTTTATGATTATATCTAAGACATGTTTTAACCTTGGGGGATCTTTGTAAGTTGAGGACTTTATTAAGAGCTTCAGTAATTTCCTTGAACTTACCACTAACAGTCAACTGATATTTTAGCCTCTTTACTTCTTCCTTGAATTCAACAACTTCTTGTTTAAGATCTTGACCTCTTCCATACTAGCCAACACCTGTTGTCTTGAATTACGTAGATCTTCTTGGAGGGTTTTGACTTCCTCTTCTTGATATTTTGACAATTTTTCTTTCAAGACTTTGTTCTTTTTCCTACATTTTTCAATTTCATCTATAGAAGCCATGTATTGGGATTCTATGTCCACTTCCGATTCCTTATCTGAGTTTGTTGTCCCTATAAATAAATTTTCTTCATCTTCACTAACATCCTCGAGAATAGCAAGTCTTCCGTCTGATCTTTTCTCAACTGAGTAGAGTTATTTTATCTTGTACTAAAGTTCCTTTGTAGAGTTACATTCACCTATATTCTCTTTGACATCATTAGGTAATCCATCAAGTATTGAAGCCATTTCCATTGAGTTACTTTTCTTGGATTTATTTTGAGCTGGAGTCCTTATCCTCTTTGGTGGGAAGAATCAGTGATCACTAAAGTCCATACATCATGTCCTAATGCCTTTAGATAAATTTTCATACTTGTACTCCAAAATATGTATTCTTCTTTTCCAAGTATTGGAGATCCATTTACTGTGGAAATCTTTTCTTGTTGATCCATAGTGGTTTTAATGGGATCTTCCTTCCAGTGGTTAAACTGTAGTGAAGGAACCTGCTCTGATACCAATTGTTGGTTTATTGGTCAATACTGAGAGGGGGGGGTGAATCAATATTGTTATATTTTTACTAATTTAACCACTTTTTAAATCTATCATTAAATACAGATAACAACAAGGATACAAAAAACACAATTTTAACGTGGAATCCCAATAGGGTAAACCACCAATATGTCACATTACTGCAAAACTGTTATTTACAAATAGTTTTTCCTACTGCTACAGACAAGGATGGTATTACACCCTATTTACCAGCAACTACTGGAAGGAGGCTATGTCCCCCTGGTTTATCAGCTGCTACTAAAAGGATGCTACAATACCCTATTTACTAGATACCACTGGAAAGAGGCTACGACCCCCTGGTTTATCAAATGCTAATGAAAGGATGATATGACACCCTATTTACCATCAACCACTGGAAGGAGGCTATGACCCCCTGGTTTATCAGCTGCTACTGAAAGGATGCTACAACACCCTAATTACTAGAAACCACTGGAAAGAGGCTATGACCCCCTGGTTTATCAGCTGCTACTGAAAGGATGCTACGACACCATTTTTTGTCAGATATGGCTAACATGATGCTCCCACACCCTATTTACCAACTTCTGCGGGAAGGAGGAAACAACCCCCTGCAGGCCTGTTTCCTACCCTAGCGCCACACTGTCACCCTATTTATGTTTTCTGTAATTTTCTAGATTTATTTTCCCTCCATTACTCTATCACACCCACTGGTATCTGTCTTATGATATGGCTACATCGATATAGATGACACAGACACCTTCTCTCACTCGTACTTCTATGTACAAGTATATTCACATTTTCTGCGGACTTATTGTTCTGGAAACATACCCTTTCACAATCATTCCCTTTCAAATCTGATTGTCACACCTTTTCAACAATCTATGATTAACGATTTTTAATTAAATAATTAATTTAAAACTTCTTGATCACTTATGATTTGCGAGCTCCCTTCTTCTTCCATCGCAAGATTCATCAAACCAATGCATGTGGACTTCCTCTCCTCCATCAGCAGGAATACTCTATCTTCAGGCCTTCAGGCTTCTGTTTTTCTCACATCTGTGGGCTTCTTTTCCTCCTTTGTGAGCTCTCTACGGGATATCTTCATTGTAGGCTCATATGTACACATTTCTCTCACAAAACATGGGCTTCACCTTCCATCTATGATTTTCATGTTGGACATTATTCTTTACCATTTATGGACGCACCTCAAAATTCATTTCCGCAACTTAGCTTAACATTTTCTGGTGCTTCTGCAATATCCTTCTTCAGAATCAATCCAGGTCATTGATCTAATTTTGAGTCTCTCTGGTCCATCGATCTAGCACATAGATTTCCCCCTCAAAATTGTATTTCTGCACCACGGTTTCCTCATCAACAATTCCCCACCGTTGATCTTCTTCTGGCGTTTTCTTGACCGTTAATCTGAGGTAAGATGCGGACTGTTGAATGCAGGTTTGTGACTTTTCCAAAATGTCTTTTCATGATTTCTGTAGTTGTCTTTTTGCACCAATCATTCCGTACCGTTGATATCCTGCAGGCTCTTTCATGACCGTTGATATGAGATAATATTTAGATTGTGGGATGTGGGATGTAACATTTCCCAAAATCGTATCTCGACTTTCCACAAAATTCTTTTTGCACTTAGTTTTCTGAATCATTGATCTGTTTTAGAAAAACTAACTTCAGCCGTCCGATCTCTCCATATTGCGGGATGCGGGATGTAACATTTCCCAAAATCATATCTCAACTTTCCACAAGCTCCTTTTTGCAAGCTCCTTTCCGCAAGATCCTTTCCACAATCTTATTTCCGCAATTTTTCTTCTGCACCATTGATCTCTTGCGGAGTCTTTCCTGACCTTCGATCTTCTGAATTGCGGGTTGCAGATTGCAGGTTCATTTAATATTTAAACATTACTTCCGTAATTCCCTTTCCACATTTTTCTTTCGCACCGTCGATCTCTTTTAGCGGAACTAATCTCATCCATTCAATCTTTGATATTTTGTGGAACTTGGAATTTTATTCCTAACTGTCGGAACTAATCCTTAACCTTTGGATCTAGTGCAGGACTTATATAACCCATCCGATCTTGATTGTTGCATAAACCTATTACTTCTCATGTTTTTAACCTCTGCACTAGTTCATTCAGCAAGAACATTGTGATCCATCGATTTACTTGGATAATCGATCTCAATCGTTCAACTTGCTACAGAGTTATTTGTTTGTCATTCAACCTACATCTCTACTTCCACTCGACATTTTTTCTTTGTTTCATTAACCATTGTTTACAACATACTGTCGACACTGTCTTGGAAGTCTTCAGATCAATCATTCATGTTGTCTTATCATCCATGTCCATCTCATCCATTGTATTTGTTATAAATTAAATTTTAAGACATCATCATTAGGACACCATCATATTCCATGTCATCATATGTGTCATGCCACATCCTCAACTATACCATGCCATGCCATCACTAGATTAGTCTTTAACTGAGTTTGTCCTATCATCATATCCAATGGTTATTCCTTTTTCATTTGTGAACTACTTTGAAATCAATGACAATGATATACTCAACAATATCCCCCTTTGGCATTGATGACAACCTCTAAACATTCTCCCCCTTTGAAAAAAATAACAAAGATAACCTGTTTTGCCAATGTTGTACCTATTTTGATAAAGGATTTCATGTCTTTCTAATTTCTGACAAATCCCCCTATCATCATATCTCCCCTTTGTTAATTGAACTGTGTTATTTAATCAATGTATTATCATTTATCTTAACACTTCCTTTCCTGCAACATGTTCTTGGATGATAGATTAACTGATAGATCCATGGATTCCCCCTGTCACTGTACTTTCTTTCCTCTGTCAACATTTTTGTGACAGAGTTTACAATCAACATTCTTTCACACTCTTCCATGTTCTGTCTAGGATACATGTTTTTTTTTAAAACTCTATTCATGCTTCCAGATCTAATGGTCTATTCCACCTCTAAGTTAATTGGCTTCCGCTTTAACTAGAATTCCTTAAGCCTATGCATTTAGATATTCATATAAAAACCTAGCATATATTGTTGGATTCTTTTGGATTTTAGATATATATTATCAACTGTCCAGAGACCCATAAATTCATATCCTCAACATAGAGATTACTTCAGTTTATTACATAATTTCTCTAGTCTCACTATCTCATACACAAAGACTCATAACCTCAACCTTTTCCTTTGTCAATGCTGAACTCATCCTGCTACCTTATCAATAGACTAATTTTTTTATTTTTTAGAGTTGAGTTTTCTTCTACTTTCAACAATTTTTTATGTGTAATGACTTAAAATACTAAGTGAACATAATCATCTTTATCTTCTATTTGATTTCAAACATCATGGTATTCATGACTCTCACATTTTGTTGTTCTCATGTTACTTCATACTTTCTCTTATGTCATCCATAGACCAACCTTGAGCACCCATCATCTTTGAAGAAGATAGCTTTTAATATACTTCAACATGAGATACCAATTGAATTTTTCTAACATACCAATTAGAATTTCCCGACTTTAAATTGCCTTAAATATATGATCCTTTCTAATGTTATTTTTCAGGGTTTTCTTTAAATCATGAGATATATTTTAGGAATGGATCCCACAGTCATCACTACATCCTTCTTCATCACCTTCTTTTTTATCGGTGTATCCTTTTACATCTCCATCTTGTTTTTCCTTATAATGGATGCCCTTTTTATTTGTGGCATCATTATATTCATCGTCATCTTTGGAAACCTTAGTGATGTTTGAAATCTTTATTTCTTATATATATTTGGTGTCTTCCTTTCTTCTCCATATTTTTCCAAGAGGTACTATGCTTATTGGTTTTTTATTTCTTTGTTCCTTGGTTTTCATCTTCCATAACTTTTTGTGAGTTTCCTGGGAAGATCTGGCTGTACTATTCTTGCAATGTTTTGCAAAGTGTCCAATACTGTGACATATGAAACAAATAAGTCTTTTTCCATAGAGATGTTGGTGTATTATTTCCTTATAAGCCCTTCATATTCCTCTTTGATTCTACAATCACCAGCCTTGTGACCAAACTTGTGACAACAATGAAAATATCCATAGAATGTATGTTTGGAGAATCTTTGGTTTTTTGGCTTGTAATGACTCCTTTCTTTTGCATGTCTTCTGAAATTTTTCATCTTGGGAGGATGAGCAAAATTATGATAACTAGACTTCATTTCCTTGTGATTCTTCTGCTGTCTGGGTGTATCTTTGGATGCATCTTTTTGAAATTTAACATTTTCAACATTTTCATGAATGGTGGAGCTTGATCCTTTATGATTATATCCAAGACCTGTTTTATCCTTGGGGGATATTTGTAAGCTGAGGAATTTATTAAGAGCTTCAATACTTTCCTTGAACTTCTCACTAACAGTCAACTGATATTTTAGCCTCTTTACTTCTTCCTTGAGTTCAACAAATTCTTGTTTTAAGCTCTTGACCTCTTCCATACTATCCAACACATGTTGTCTTGAATTGCGTAGCTCTTCTTGGAGGCTTTTGACTTCCTCTTCTTTGACTTCTTCTCTTCTTTATATTTTGAAAATTTTTCTTTCAAGACTTTGTTCTTTTTCCTACATTTTTCAATTTCATCTACAAAAGCCATGTATTGGGATTCTATGTCCATTTCTGATTCCTCATCTGAGTTTGTTGTCCCTATAAATAAATTTTCTTCATCTTCACTTATCTTTTCATCTTCACTTATATTTTCATCTTCACTAACATCCTCGAGAATAACAAGTCTTTCTTCTGCTCTTTTCTCAACTGAGTAGAGGTCTTTTATGTTGTCCCAAAGTTCCTTTACGTAGTTACATTCACCTATATTCTATTTGAAATCATCAGGTAATACATCAAGGATTGAATCCATTGCCATTGATTTAATTTTCTTGGATTCCTTATCCTCTTTGGTGGGAAGAACCAGTGATCACTGAATTCCATACATCATGTACTAGTGCCTTCAGATAATTTTTAATTCTTGTACTCCAAAATATGTATTCTTCTTTTCCAAGTATTGGAGATCCATTTACTGTGTAAATCTCTTCTTGTTGATCCATAGTGGTTTTAATGGGATCTTCCATCCAGTGGTTAAACTGTAGTGAAGGAACCTACTCTGGTACCAATTGTTGGTTTATTGGTCAATACTGAGAGGGGGGGGGGGTGAATCAGTATTGTTATAATTTTACTAATTTAACCACTTTTTAAATCTATCATTAAATACACATAACAACAAAAACACGTAGAACACAATTTTAACGTGGAATCCCAATAGGGTAAACCACCAATACGTCCTATTACCACAAAATTATTATTTACAAATAGTTTTTCCTGCTGCTATAGAAAAGGATGGTATTACACCCTATTTACCAGCAACTACTGGAAGGAGGCTACGACCCCCTAGTTTATCAACTGCTGCTAAAAGGATGCTATGACACCCTATTTACCAACAACCACTGCAAGGAGGCTATGACCCCCTGTTTTATCAGCTGCTACTAAAAGGATGCTACGACACCCTGTTTACCAGCAACCACTAGAAGGAGGCTACATGTCCAATCGGATCACACCATGACTATCTCAGATGACATGCATTATCACAATAGGGTCACAATTCCTAATTACTTCGGTTATTAAAATCATAATCAACTTTTACATCATGATAATCATTCA
This sequence comes from Pseudotsuga menziesii, assembly GCA_001517045.1. NCBI lineage: Eukaryota > Viridiplantae > Streptophyta > Pinopsida > Pinales > Pinaceae > Pseudotsuga > Pseudotsuga menziesii. The sequence goes on from LPNX010742864.1 coordinate 17,172, forward strand.
CATGAATGCATTCAAAATGCTAAATATCTAGAGGCATAAGGTTCTTTTCTTTCACTACCTGACACCTCACCATACCTGGTGAGACAACATTCACCTAATTCATTCAACATCACATGTAAACTAAGCCACAATGATTAAAATATGGCTGAAGTAATTCTTAATCAATCATCTCTCCGCACTTATCCATTCAACATATACAACCATACCTATATGGATACAATCAACATTCTCAATGTTACCTGATTAATTGACTTCCTACCAAGGACTCCACAACCCTTGTTCATCCCCTTCACCACATATTTACTGCTCCAACTCCTTCACAAGATGTTAGTTATTAGCAATAATATCATCAGCATCTTCAACCATGCATCTATGGTCTTGGGTCCTACATCAATTATCATCAACAAAACATCATAAACCAGAATAACAGTCATTAGTGATATGTGTAAGACCTAAAGAATATTTCTAATATGCATATCATATTCATGCATAAATGTATGCTTTGTTGGTTGTGGAGCCTAATCTTCCAGATCCATAGATATTATTCAGTTGTGATTGTAACCCAGGAGTATTGTACACTCATTCCCCCTGCCTTGGGGTTCGGGGCTTCGGGGGCGGAGCCCCCGAGAATTTTTTTTTGGGATGTGTGTTGGCCAACAGTATTGCAGACCCATGGTACTAGGTTAACCCTAGAATTTTCCCATTGTATTTCCCCTATAAAAGAAAGCATTGTAAAATAACTGAGTATGGTATTGTATTGTATTGGAAGTGCAGCAGTTTTGCTGCAGGGTGTATCCCTTCATCTTTCTGGACTGTAACAAAAGGACTAGAAATTTCTTTGTGGACGTAGCCCGTCGTTTGGGTGAACCACATTATATCTGTGTCTCTCTGTAATGTTTTAATGTGTTTTGCATCTTGTTTATTGCTTTAACTGTATATCTGTTATTGCTCTGCGGTCCTGTTTTCTAACAATTGGTATCAAAGCCAAAAGGTCTATTTGGTTGGTAAACTTGTAGGAAATAAGGGTTCCTAGTTCAAGTGGGAGCAATGGCAGAAGAAGGAAAGTTTAGGGTCGAGAAATTTAACGGCCAAAACTATGAGTTATGGAAGATGCAAATGGAGGACTATCTGTACTAGAAGGATCTGTACCTGCCATTGGGCGAAAAAGAAAATTAGCCAGTGGCTATGAAGGATGAAGAATGGGAGGTTCTTGACAGAAAGGCACTGGGAACAATATGGCTGTGCCTGGCTTCGTCGGTGGCCTTCAATATTTCGAAAGAAAAAACAACAAAGGTTGTGATGAGGGCATTGAGTAAGCTCTACGAAAAACCCTTGGCTTCTACTAAGGTATTTTTAATGAAGCATTTATTTACTATGAATATGTCAAAAGGTGGATCTGTTGCTGACCATTTAAATGCGTTTAATACACTTACCAGTCAGTTAAGTTCTGTAAAAGTGAACTTTGATGATGAGGTTAGGGCTCTTCTAATCTTGTGCTCATTGCCAAAAATATGGAATAGCTTGGTCATGGCTATAAGTAACTCTGTCCCTAGTTCAAACACTATTAAGTTTGATGATGTTGTTGGTGTTATTCTTAGCGAGGAAATGCGAAGAAAAAGCACAGGTGAGACATCAAGTAATGCGTTGACCATGGAGAGCAAAAGGAGACAAAATGAGAGAGGAAGGAGCCCAAGAAATAGCGGCAAGTCTAAAAAGGGAAGATCCAAGTCCAGATTTAGAAAAATAGAGTGCTGGAACTATGGTAAGAAAGGACATTTGAAGAAAGACTACAGAGCTCCAAAGAAAAAAGGAGACAGACAGCAAGAGACTACTTAGGAAGCGAATGTAGCAGGCAATGTGTTACAAGATTCTTTGATTATTGTATTAGATAATACTAGTGATTATTGGGTAGTAGATTCAGGGGCTTCATGTCATGCTACACCCCATAGGAAATTCCTTCATGATTATGTTCAAGGTGATTTTGGGCATGTGCTATTGGGGGATGATGAACCATGTAAAATTGTTGGAAAGGGTAAGGTACGGATTAAGTTAAATAATGGAAGTGAATGGCTGATAAAGGATGTAAGGCACATTCCTACTATGAAAATAAATCTGATCTCAATAGGGCAGTTGGGAGATAGTGGCTGTTTGTCTACGTTTTGAGAAACATGGTGGAAGATCACTAAAGGATCAATGGTAATTGCAAAAGGAGATAGGATAGGTACATTATATTTATGTCCTCATAATACTGATTATTCTATCTCTATTCTTCCATAGAAACAGGTGCGGTGTTGTGGCATCATAGGCTTGGCCACATGAGTGAGAAGGGGATGCAGATTCTCCACTCAAGGAAACTGCTTCTTGATCTGCAGCAGGTAAGTTTGGAATTCTATGAGAACTATGTTTATGGAAAATAGAAGAGAGTTAGATTTCTCAGGGTTGGGAAACAAAAGAAGAGTGAAAATTTAGAGCTTGTCCATACAGATGTATGGGGAGCAGCTCATGTACAATCTCTTGGTGACTCTCATTATTATGTTACTTTTATTGATGATGCAACTAGAAAAACTTGGGTTTATTGCATTAGATAGAAATCTGATGTGTTTGATACTTTTAAGAAGTGGAAAGCTTTGGATAAGAATGAGAAAGGGAAAAGGTTGAAATGTCTCAGATCTGATAATGGAAGCGAGTACTGTAGCAACGAGTTTGATATTTACTATTCACACAATGGGATTCATAGAGAGAAGACAGTCCCTGGAATACCACAAGAAAATGGTGTTTCAAAAAGGATGAAGAGAATGATCATGGAGCATGCAAGGTGCATGAGATTGCATGTAGGGTTGCCCTTACAGTTTTGGGCTGATGCTGTAAACACTGCTGTTTATTTAATAAACAAAGGGTCTTCAAGCACTTTGGATGGATGCATTCTAGAGGAGGCATGGATAGGTAAACAAGTAAAATACTCATTTCTGAGAACTTTTGGTTGTGAAACATTTGTCCATATTGATAAAGATGATAGAACAAAGCTTGAGGCTAAATCCAAGAAATGTACCTTTATTGGATATGGGGTTGATGATTTTGGTTATCACTTATGGGATCTTAAAAATCACAAAATAATTAGGAGTATATATGTAGTATTTAATGAAAAGGTCATGTACAAAGATCAGTTGCAGGGAAAGAAAGAAGAAAAGGAAAACACAGAGTACAAAGTGCTTTATGAAATCAAAGAAAATGAAGTTCCAAAGGCACCAGAAAATCAAGAGCAGTAGCAGGTACTTGAAACTCCCGCAACTGTAAGAAAGTCTACCAGGTTAAGTAGACCCCCTGAACGATTCTCTCCTTCACTTTATTATTTATTGATGACTGATTCTGGTGAACCAGAATGTTTTGAAGAAGCAATGCAGGTAGAAACTAGAAAGAAGTGGGAGCAAGGCATGAATGAGGAGATGGACTCATTGGTAAGAAACCAGACTTGGGATCTGGTTAAGTGCCTGCAAAAAAAAGGGCATTGCAGAATAAATGGGTTTATAGGTTGAAGGAAGAAAATGAAGGAAAGAAGCGGTACAAGGCTAGACTTGTTGTATAGGGGTTTGCACAAAATAAAGGTATAGACTTTGATGGAATATTTTCTCCTGTTGTTAAAATGACTTCAATTAGAACTATTTTAAGTCTAGTGGTGGTAGAAGATTTGCATCTTGAACAGTTAGATGTAAAAACAGACTTTCTCCATGGGGATTTGGAGGAAGAGATTTATATGCATCAGCCACAAGGGTATGAGGTCAAAGGGAAGGAGAATTTGGTTTGCAGGTTGAAGAAGAGCTTGTATGGCATGAACCAAGCTCCAAGGAAGTGGTATTTGAAATTTAATAAGTTTATGACAGAACAAGGTCATGATAGATATCATTCTGACCATTATGTTTATTTCAAGAGGCTAGATAATGGAAGATATATTATCTTGTTATTGTATGTGGATGACATGCTTGTTGCAGGGTCTAACATGCAGGATATAAATTTTCTCAAAAGAAAACTAGCTAAATCATTTGCGATGAGGGATTTGGGTGCTGCAAAGCAAATCCTTGGTATGAGAATAACAAGAGACAGGAAAAATAAAAAATTGACATTGTCTCAATGTGAGTACATATGAACAACGATAAGTTGGATCTCAAAATTGCAATAGGTTGTTGTACTTTCAACAATGAAAGAAGGGTATGTTGCTGCTACATAGGCTAGTAAGGAGATGATTTGGTTGCCGAGGTTCATGGAAGAATTGGGTAAGAAGTAGGAGAATAGTAGGCTATATAGCGATAGCCAGAGTGCCATTCATCTTGCAAAGAACTCAGCCTTTCATTCACGGAATAAACATATACAACTCAAGTACCACTTCATAAGACTTGTTCTAGATGAAGAAATATTAAAATTGGAAAAGATACACACTAGCCAGAATCCTGTAGACATGTTGACAAAGGGAGTAACCATAGAGAAATTGAGTTCCTGCTCGGTTTCTATTGGCCTTCAAGCATGAAGGTGAAAATAATAAATTTTCCAAGTACAAGGTCCAGAGCATAGTCCAGCAAGTGCAATAGCAGTGGAGTTGTTGTGATTAGTCTCCAAGTGGGAGATTGTTGGTTGTGGAGCCTAATATTCCAGATCTAGAGATATTATTCAGTTGTGATTGTAACCCAGGATTACTGTACACTCATTCCCCCTACCTTAGGGTTTGGGGGCAACGTCCCCAAGACACAGGGGTTTAGGCGTAGTGCCCTTGAGATACGGGGGTTCAGGGGTGGAGCCCCTAAGAATTTTTTTTTGGGATGTGTGTTGGCCAACAGTATTGCGGACCCATGGTATTGGGTTAACCCTAGAATTTTCCCATTATATTTCCCCTATAAAAGAAAGCATTGTAAAACGACTGAGTATGGTATTGTATTATATTGGAAGAGAGACTGTGAGAGCATGAAGAGTAAGTGCAGTGGTTTTGCTGCAAGGTGTATCCCTTCATCTTTATATACTGTAATAAAAGTACTGGTAATTTCTTTGTGGACATAGCCCATCGTTTGGGTGAACCACGTTGTATCTGTGTCTCTCTGTAATGTTTTAATGTGTTTTGCATCTTGTTTATTTCTTTAACTGTATATCTATTATTGCTCTGCGGTCTTGTTTTCTAACATGCTCCTACATTATGCATTCTCTCTTGATATTCCCACTAATGCACATGTATTTATTCTATTCAACTCTTGCATTCTCAACATTCTTATGCTATGATTTTTTGTATACAAACTTAGAAAACATAATACAACGGTGAGACAAGGGTTAAGGGGTTCTCCCTTCCCATTCATTATTGTAGCATGTAATTTCTCTTCCATACTAGGACTATCCAACTCATCACTTTTCTTCCAGGAACACAAATGATTAGCTATGATTTATCACCAAGCAACATTTCAATACAATGCTCATGGCGTTTTGACTTTGATTGATATTAGAAATTAGGAAGCGCGACCATTCTCTAGTGAATCCTCCCCAACATTCTGATTCCGATATTTTCAATATGAGAGTCATAAGTTAGTGTTGCACAACATATTCCAATGAAAACTATTCTGAACTTCCAACTTTAATGCTACCATTCCTAGCAGTCGGAAGTTGGAACCATTAAATATGTTTGAACCAATTGGTTCTTGACTTTCTGATTCTAATGATCCCAAATCATTAATTGAATTTCAGAACCACCACAATCAACAATCATGGTGAAATAAGCACTACCAAAATCAACAAACAAGATTAAACATCGATGCCATTGTAATCAATGGTCCAATTCACATTGGTAGAATAAATCAATGTTCTAGATCTAATACAATTACACAGATTGATGATTTCGAATCCATTATGATCAATGGATAGGATCAAGTGAACACCATGACGAGCAAAAGACAATATTAACCCTTGACATTGTTAGATTTTTACAAGATTATAGTAGTATATATTAATTGCATCTACCAATAGGATCACTAGAAGAAATACAAAGAAAAAAACAATAACGCAAGAGATTGTATCTTGGGAAACCCAAATGGGAGAAAACCCAACAACCTTCATCTAGAGATGATAATTTTGATAAAAATGTACAATAAAGAGAGAGAAAAGATGGAAATTGTTTCCAAAGATAGAAACCCTAAAAAACAGTCTTCTCCTCCAGTAGGTGCGCACTTATCTCTCTCAGTGATGTGAAATTCACTTGAGTGAATGAATGAATAATGAAGTGAACTTTCCCTCTATTTATACAAGTGTCAAATTGATTATTTCCCTAATAGGGTTGACTTCTCTTGGGGGAGAAATAAAATACATTTTATCATTTATTTTTATTTTTATTTCTTTCTATTGCTTTCTTCTCACCCTGAGCTTTACATTGTTATTTCTATGGTTTGTATCATTGATTACAACAAGTTAAACTCTTGTAGAAGGTACAAATAAATAATGTCTTCTGAAGTTGCACAAAATCCAACATTCCCTCTCAACAAGGAAGGTATTCTTCGATCTTCATCAACATCATGGTCATGTAGGTTTCATTTGTACATCTATACTGTCTCCATCATCTCTATACATACTAAAGGTTGTTAGCACGATCTATGTCCTTCGAGAAGTTTCTTCATGAATCAGTTCTATCAGGATGTTTGAGAGAAAATCTTCTTCTACCTCTCTATCTCTACTTCCAATGGGAAACTTCCATACCTGGATTGAGAATCTTGGACAAGAAAATGTGTACGACCATATACTACATGTTCATCTTATCTTCTGATGGGTTACTCCCATACCTAGTTGAGATCCTGAACAAGTAATTATGCACGACCATCTAATGCCTACTCGTCTCATCTGTCGATGGGATACTCCCATGCTTGGTTGAGAACCTGAATGAGTAGAGGTACATGTGAAATCACACAACCATATACTACCTTTCCAACTCATCTTCCTATGGGATTTATCCCATTACTGGCTGAGCACATGGGAAATAAGATGCACTTGTGTGAACTAGACCATATACTACCTTTTTATCTCATCTATCGATGGGATTTCTCCCATAACTGGAAGAGAAACTGAACAAGTAAATGTGTCTGGGAAAAGGCATGGTAAATGTATCTTAGTCATCTCTCCCTATCAAGGATGGATATTTTCTCTTCTACTCCAATAATTCTATGAAAGTATTCAAACTTTACTGTAGAGGCTTGGGAAGAGGCTTGGTGAGAACATATGTAGTCTAGTCATCCGTTGGAATATACTGTAGCTCGACCGCACCTTTCTGCAGTATATCATGTATGAAGTGATACTGAATATATATTTTCTTTGAATTTTCATGAAATACATGATTCACTGACATCTGCACACAACTCTAGTTATCATAGTGAATCATGGTTGGCTCTGGAATTTGGACAAACAATCCTGCAAGAAGCTTACAAATTCAAACTACTTCTCAATATGATGTGCTAACAACCATATACTTGGCCTTTGTAGTACTAAGATATACTGATTTCTACTTCCTACTGCACCAGGAAATTACTGCAGAACCCAAATCATCTTGAAGATCATCCTGAAGTAAGATCATCCTGAAAGATCATCCTGAAGTAATATTCCTATCTATAGTGCATTTGGCCTAATATGAGTATGTAAACCCTTGGAATTTCAAGTCACATTCTGAATCATATCGTAGGCTATATCCCACAGTGCCATGTAAGTATATGAGCACATGTTTTGCAGCAATCTAGTGAATTTTCCTCGGTTCACACATGAAATGACTGAGATAATTCACAAAAAAACATATATATAGTCTGGTGTTCATCAAATACATCAAGAACCCAATCAACATATGATACATAGTGGGATCTATCAAATTTGAATCTAAAGTGGAATCCATTAGCTTCTTCAAATTTGCATCCATCGGAGTGGTTATGGACTTGTAGTCCAACATTCCAAATCTCTTCAGTATGTCTATGGTGTATTTTCCTTGACCTAGGAAAATATCATTCCGCCTCTGCCATAATTATAATTCCAAGAAGTAATGGATCAATCCAAGATCCTTCATTTCAAACTCATAGGTGAGTTTCTTCTTACACCATACGATAAGTTTCTCATTTCCAGTGAGAAATAAGTCATTAAAATATAGTACCAAAATCAATGACTCATCATTCACAACCTTGTGGTAAAGGTTGGGGTCTGCATCACTCTTGGTGAATCCTAGACTCACCAGGAATACGTCTATTCATCCATACCAAGCATAGGGTTCTGGCTTGAGTCCATATAAATCCTTTTTCAGCTTTCATACGTTAGACTCCTTTCCATGGAAAACAAACCCTTCTGGTTGTTCAATATATACTTCTTCCTCAATAATACCATTGGGAAAGGTTGTATTGACATCCATTTGATGCAACTTCCATCCCATAGTTAAAGCAATAGCAATGATCGATCTAATGGAATTATATTGAGCCACATGAGTAAATGTCTCACCATAATAGAATCCCTCTTTATGAGAGAACACTCTAGAAACAAATCTAGCCTTGTATTTTTCACTACTCCCATATGCTCCATGTTTGATTTTGTATAGCCACCCGGAGGTTACAACTGACTTCCCCTTATTTATCGGTACAATCTACCACACATCATTCTTCATGATGGTTTGGTATTCTTCCACCATGGCATCCTCCCAAATTTAGTGTTTGGATGCTTCTTCATAAGTGGTAGGTTTTGAGTCAATGATGTGATTCATTAATGCTACATAATTAGAGAACCTATGAGGTCTTTTACTTTCTCGAAAGGTTCCATGTGAAGCTTCATGCCCCTCTGCATCCTGTAAGGTTTGTTGTGCCCATCTAGGTATTTTTTGTCTTACTGCAATATCTCTGGGATCATCAACTGTCTCGACTAGATCAATGGGATCAATGGGTTCATATTTCTCTGCTAAATCCCTCTGAACTAGAGGGGGAGATGATCTCATCTCATTTGATTCCAACATATCCTCATAATCGATCTCCATGTCTGATCATATTCCTTTCCTGAAATCCATCTCTTCTTCAAAGTTCACATCCCTGCTAACTTCAATATGTCTCGATCCTGGGATATAAATTATGTAGGCCTTTGAAGATTCATAGTATCCCACGAAAGTTTCATTCTTGCCTAAAGGTTCTAACTTCGTATTTTCTCCTTGAGCACATGTATTTATATTGGACAACTAAATATTCGAAGGTGACCCACTTTTGGTTTTACACCTATGAAATTTTCTTCCAGATTCATGTTCTTCACTATCTTATGTGGGAATCTATTTCTTACATATACAACTATTATGGATTCTTCTGCCCATAAGAACATAGGTAGACTTTGGTCATGAATCATGGCTTTGGATGCCTCCACAATTGTTTTTTTCTTTCTTTCAGCAACCCCATTTGGTTGGTGGTTGTAGGTAACTGCGAGCTCCCTCTTAATTCCTGCTTCCTTGCAGAAATTATTGAATTCTGTGGAGGTGTATTATCCACTATTATTCGATCTTAGAATCTTGATCCTCTTCCCTGGAAAATTCACAAATTTTGCTTTGAATTTACTGAGTACTTCCTTGGATTCCTTTTTCTTGATAAAGTGTATCCAAGTCTTCTGTGAGTAGTCATCAGTGAAAGTTACATAGTAATGATATCCTCCCAATGAAGCAACTGTCATTGGGACGCACAAGTCAGAGTGCATTATATGCAAAATTTATTTGGATATTCTCTCACTATCTGGGAATGATTTCTTGGTATTCTTGCCAAAGGAATATCCTCTACATGTTCCATCATGGTCTACCCGTAGCATCGGTATACCTATGAATATATTCTTTACTACTGGGAGATCTTTGTAATTTAAATGAGCTAGTCTTCTATGCCACAGCTCACCCATACTTGAAGAGTCATGGAATAGGGATTATACTGGTAGAGTGTTCAGTCGATACAATATCTCCTCTCTCATACCAATTACTTTGGTTGTTTCCATGCTTGAGTTATTCTACCAAGCAAGTAATTTTCCATCTGAAAATGCTACTTTATATCCTTTTTCTTCTAAGGCTGAGATGGAAGCAAGATTTCTTTTCATACCAGGTACATATAGCCCACCACTTAAGTGTAGAGTATCACTAGGCTCTAGTTGAAGGAAGGTATCCCTAGATCCCTTCACATTGTAGTTATCATTATCTCCATGTACAACATGTAGATGAGAATATTTCTCAACTACCTCTAAGATATTTTCTTTATATCCCATCATGTGTCTAGATGCACCACTATCTATGAGCCAAGTATCACTAGTGGTGGGAACATTACCTAATAGAGATGGTATGAAGAATAATTATGTACGGTCTTCATTCTTATGTTTCTTATGATGATGATATTCTTCTACATTAGCAGTTGAATCTTCATGCTTCCTTTTGCGTGAACTTCGACAACCAATGGCATAATGATCATATTTCTTGCACATGTAGCATTGGATCTAAGATAAATACTTCTTTTGTTTCTTCTGATTTAGGGGAGGAATTGATATCTTATCTTGGTTCTTTTGCTTGTACGAATTCCTTCCCCTTCCTTTTCCTTTCTTGGCATGAGATACGAACTCTTGATTTTCCTCAGGTTGAGTTCCATGAAGTATTTGGTGTGTTGTTATTCTCATCTCTTCCTAAGTGCATTCTTCCCATATATTATCAAATATGGGAAACTTGGTTCGACCACTTATAGATTGAATGAAATACTCCCAAGATGGTGGGAGACCATTTAAGGTGGTCATAATGAGATTCTTGTCTTGAAGGTTGTCTCCACTAGACTTTATCTTGTCTCGAATCTCGGTGATCATAATGAAATATAAGGTAATATTTTCGGTCTTTGTCATCTTCATATTCGGTAGTTTATTTCTTAATGTGAGAGTCACATTGATGCTATTATGTTCAAATACATTCTTTAAGGTTTTGAACATATTCCTCGCTATCGTCCTTTCTTATATTTGAGGAACCAAGTGGTCTCTAACCGAGTCCACCAAAATCCTTCTTGCTTTGGCATCATTCTTCCCCCAGCAAGGTTTGTCATCTTAGGCTTTTGGTTCTGGGACCTTTTCATTTACAAACTATAATAGGTCATTTTATTCTAGTATAATAAGAACCATATAATTCCAGGGGATGAAGTTGGAATCCCCTTCTAGACGATTTTCAACCTTCATACTGATCATCTTGACTGCGGATCTCGATTTGAAACCCTAGAAGAGGCTAGGTCGAAAATGAAAGTTAGAGTTTTGGAAAACTATCTCAAAAAATAAATGCACCCTAGAGAGGTGAGATGAGAAGAGGTAGAGTTGAGCCAAAACTATGGATGAATTAGGTCAAAAACTAAACCCCTAATTTATGTTGTAGTTGCAGAATTAGGTCAAAAATTGAAAATTCTCATAATGAAATTATTCCTTCACCAAAGGATGTACCCTCCTTAGATATAAGTTCCCAAGGCTCTTTTTCTGCCAAAAGGTTGAGTGAAGTATTTGAAAGATGAAACCCTAGTTTTGACAGGTTTCTGATAGAGTTCCAGCAATGGCTTCTTCTAGCACTACTCTGGTACCATGTTAATTTTTTACAATAGTATAGCAGTAAATCTTAATTGCATTTACCAATAGGATCACTAGAAGAAATACAAAGCACAAAATAGTAACACAAGAGATTTTACCTTGGGAAACCCAAATGGGAGAAAACCCAGCAACCTTCGTCTAGAGATGATAATTCTGAGAATAGTGTACAATGAAGAGATAAAATATGGAAATGCTTTCCAAAGATAGAAACCCCCAAAATTTCTTCTCCTCCAGTAGGCACGCACTTCTCTCTCTCAGTGATGCAAAAGTAACTTGAGTGAATGAAGGAATAATGAGGTGAACTTTACCTCTATTTATACAAGTGTCAAATTGAATATTTCCCTAACATGGATGACTTATATTGGGGGAGCAATAAAATACATTATATAATTTATTTTTTATTTCTATTGCTTTCTTTTCACCCCCAAGGTTTACATTGTTCTTTATAGGGTTTGTATGATTGATTACAACAAGTTCAAATCCTATAGGAGGTACAAATAAAGAATGTCTTTCAAAGTTGAACAAACTCCAACAGACATTTTACACAACCTCGGATGTGCATAAATGATCCAATTTCTCCAACTTTTCCATGTTTTTTTTCTTTAGATTTGGCCATTGATTCCCTACAGACTTCTTTATGATTTGAGGGATTATTTTTTTTGGCTCATTTGATGCATGAATAAGGTGATTCAATCACCATTTTTCATGGTTGGAATGTTCATCATGGATTCATTTCAAAACATGATTTGGGCATGAGTATAATCCCCTAATGTTCTTAACAGACCGTTATAGACTTAGAAAATATGTTGCAACCTTTGAACACACATGACATGATGCATAAGGAGATGATAGGAAATGCATTAGAATACTAAGGAAATCCTTACTCAACTCGACTCCTAATTTCATGAATTTATAACAATACATAGAGGTAATTTATGCATGAATAGCCCTATTCCTCCTAGGCACACAAACAATAACACATATGCATGATATGAACAACTAGTCCATTAAACCATTAAAACTATGAATTCCTACCCTACCACATGGTTGATAAACATTCAACACATAAAGGTTTACATTCATAGACAAGAATACTTAACTTTTAAGTTGTGAATGGTCCCAACTAGCTATGTGGTTGCAACATTCCTCCAACCCATAGGTATTTTCTTGGCCTATATTCTTTGAACACTTATAGACCTCCCCCAAGTTGGGATATACTATCCACGAAGGAGTTACTCAGGATCACTCGCAATACTACACTTATTTCCTCTGGGAAAACAACTCTTAGTTGGGTTTATCAAGCTGACTGATAGGTATTACAAATATTTTAAACCAATGTACTTATCCATGAAACTATAGTATCCCTATGGATTTAGTTAATGCCAACACCTACTTCTCCTCCTCACACATATGAGGAAGGTTCCCTTCTATCTCTTCCCAATCCCTTGGGTGTATCCTTCCCTCAATTATGTCTTGGGTAGGTATAGAAGGTACTATAAATTGAACCAAGTGAGATTTGTGCTTTCACAACCTTTACCAATTTCACAGGAATCACCATGTAGTTGCACACATGGTTCAGGAGGCATTTACGTAGAGCTCTTCGCTTCTCTGCGTATAGTTTAAGTGGAATGGAATGCCCCTGAATATGGAACAATGTTCAAATGGATAGATGGGTGTGCCTGACACTTCCCTCATGGTTTGTGCTATTCAAGTTGGTCAAGTTATGGGTTCCTATGGATGATTTGTCTTCTACATCAAGCATGGTGGCCATGCTTAGTTCTGCTAATTTATGCACTTGACCATTCCTCACTAAATGCAGGGGTTGATGTTTTGGACACCCCCTTACAATAGAGTTACCGAAGGGTAGAAAATATCTTTTGGGTTCTCATGGTGACACATGGAAACAAAGTAACATTTGACAACAAAAGGGTCAATCCCATAACCCCCTCACATCTCCCTAGTGGGTAACATAGACCCTATTGTTCATGTTTCTCCCATATCCAACCTTGGACATTTTTTATTTTCATTATGAGTATTTACATGCTTTTACATTTTCCATGTCTTACTAGCACATGGGATACAACTATAATCTACTTGCTTTCCTTTACAAATGGTTCGTTCACTATAAGGGACTTGGACTTGAGCTCCATACTAGGAATTATAGATCACATGTATACTATATTTTCATATCAAACATATACCTACAACATAGGTAAAAATGGGACATTACATTTCCAGTATTGTGAATCTTCTTAGACATCAATTTTATTGTTCTTTGGACAACCAAAAAGGACAATAAAACTCATGGATTTGGAATTGCTTCTAGCTACTCTTAAATGCTGTATAATATCACCTAGAAACATTGATTTCATATCTCCATGGTTCATGTGAGAGTTGGGTTGATTTCTATTCCTTCAAACCTTTTTACCTCCAAGAACTCTCTTTTTTCCAAGCTTCTCTCTCCCCATTCGAATTTTCCATCCATGAATGAGAGAATGAGTGTGAGAGAAGAGTATTTCCTCCACCCCATTATTGATTCCTTAAAGGTAGGAAGTAGTTACTAAAAAAAGGGATCTAGGCACATTTGGCATAGGATTACTAAGTTCTCATATTTATATTTCCCCTTTCATTTAGCTAGATATTAATTCAAGTTTAGAATAAAATATTTAAGGATAAATAGAAAACAAGACAATCATATATAGAGTAAAATATTTATATAAGGAAAAGGCCATTCTCCCCATTATACCCCTTTACTTTTATCTCTAGTAGACTCATAGCCCCATAGGTATCCTCCCCATCATTCAGACTTGGAATATTTCATAATTATTACACTAATCACATTTCTTAGTGTTTATAATCACTATGGAATCTACCTCATGGTGTTAAGAAAAACATAATAATTAAAAAAATAATTACAAACTAAAACATATTAAGTTCAAGGGGTCGAGACTAGGGTATTAAGATGGGGGTATCTAATTGGTTAAAGAGGCTAGCGTTCTCTCCCTATGAACATTAGCGATCTTATGAGGCATTGGGGTAATTAAGGAATTGACTTATTTAATTTTAAATGTTAAAACCTTTGAATTTCCCTAAATAGTCTCCAAATCAACAATTTTGTTTTCCATTACTTTAATTTATGTTGAGAAGGAGATATTTTTCCCTCTTAATAAATTTCCTTATTAATAAATTTATACCTTTCCTATAACAACTAGTAGGAAACTGGAAAATAAGGGTTTATTTTGATCTCTTAAGTAATTTTGAACTCTAATATTTTCCTTATAGAATGGAAATGGCCTCATCAGATCCATTTTTTCCTTTTCCAATGGAAAACAAGTTGGATTGTAGCTTGCCCTTTTGCACTTCCAAGGATTTTAGTCTAGAATTCGAAATTGATTCTTTACGTTAATGGAATTGAATTATTATTTTAACTATCATTGGAGGAAGCAAATTTGATATATTTATTAAAAACAAAAATTACTTCAACCATAATCTATTGAGACATCACTTCTGGTGAGATTCTTGCTATCTCAAAGGTGACTTAAATGGATCTCCAGTCCTGTGGCTACATCTTCCCATGGGTTTTTGGGACAAAGGTTCTAGTGTGGAAGCCAAAAATTTATTTGTTTAAACATTGTACTTGGGACACAACCTTGGGTTTCAGGTGTGTCAATTGAAGTGACTACCCCTTGTTTTTTTTTCTTTTCCTCTTTATTTCCCTTTAATGTATCAAGTGCGTCATGAGTTTCCATGGGATGAATAACATTATACCATGAATTGCAGTGCCTAGTTTCTTGAGAAGAGATTACAATAGGTGTATTAATTACTTTTTCAAAAGATACAATATATATAATATTAAATGATTTAGCAAGAGAGGAAGCAGGTAAAGTAAGAGGTGAAGTAATGTTCCCTTTATGGGAACATCGGGCTCGAGAATTTCCTTCTCTACACCTTTTGACAAGTTTGGGACCTCTTTCCATGCATTTTTCATTGAATCTTGGTTGGGTAAATCACCCTAGCCATCTTCCACTCAAGACATTCCTGATTTTTTTCTTCCTCATCCTTCCTCTTCTCATCCTATTTCAACATGTTTAGAATATAACCCAGAGTGTTGGAAACCCCAACAATTTATGATAAATCAATGAATTCTTGTTCGTTTTTTGGTTCCTTCTCCCCTTCATGAGTTATTCTCATCATAATTAATTCCCTATCATGGACATGTTTTTCAATTTTATATTTTCCCCAACTGGTTGTATGAATTGAGGTTCCATGTTAGAAACCAAGGGGAAAATATTCTTGAAAGGCTAGAGTTTCTAGATGGTGCTTCGGATGTGGAAGGTATTCCCTAGAACATGTTATATTTTTAATGGTTATACAAGAGATAAAAATATTTATCTTCGTAACATCATAACTATAATCAAAGGATCACTGAAAGAAATAAAAGCACATCAACACAAAAGAACACATAGATTTATACTGGGAAACCCTCATGGGAGAGAAAACCCAGCCAAACTTCATATATATAGAATTCAACCAAGTACACTATAAAACCCCAACAACAAGAATAGTTTATCCTCTTCCATAGTATACTCTCTCTCTCTCTCTCTCTCTCTCTCTCTCTCTCTTGCGCAATTCTTGAGTGTAAGGTGTGTAAGAATGAGAGAGGAAACTTACCTATTTATATTCATCAGGTGAGTGACTCAAATAAATAATTAGGCCTACTAGTTTCTCTAATTAGGTTCAACCTGCTTAGGAAGACTCAAAATACATTTTATATATTACTTTTGTGGGTACTATTTCCCTGACTTATAGCGGATGTTTTACCTCATGACTTTTACATGACCAACTGCATCAAGGACATATCCAAATGAAGGAATAAAATAAAAGTACAATAGAATCTCTTCGAAAGTTATAATATTTTAACACTCCCTCTTAACTAGGAAGGCATTCTATGTCAACAAAAACCATCATCACAATTGTACAAATGATTGGTGAATCTCTATATGTCATAGGAAGTTTTGGAACAACATCATGCATCTTCATCATCAATCTCAGTATGAGAATACTGGATCATCTTCTACAACCTCAGTATCTAAATACTAAATCATGTTTTTCAAAATCAGTATGTGGATACTAAATCATCTTCTGTGTGTACTAGATCATCTTTTACAACATCAATATGTGGATACTGAATCATCTTCTGTAATATCAGTATGTGGATGCTAAATCATCTTCTACCATATCAGTATGTGAATACTGAGTCATCTTCTATACATCAGTATGTGAATACTGAACCTTCTTCTGTAACATCAGTATGTGGATACTGAATCTTATTCTGCAACATCAGTATGTGAATAATGGAACATCATCATCATCATCATCATCATCATCATCAGATGTAAATAATGGATTATCATCTGCAACATCAGTATGTAAATACTGAAACACCAATAACATCATTACCATGTTAGTGCTAAAGAAAATCATCAATAAATACTAGATCATCATCTACATCATTAGCATAGAGATGCTGGAGCATCATCATCATCAACAACATAAGAATGTTGAAACAAAATCATCATCATCATCACAAAGTATTGTGACTTCAACCATATTAACACTATCAGCATAGGGTGCTATGACCACAACCACATCATCAACATCAAAATACAAATGTTGAAGCAACACCATCATCAATATCATTATAGAAATATTGAAACTACCTCATCATCATCAGTATAGAAATACTGAAGTTGTCTTATCAACATCAGTATGGAAATATTGAACCTTCCATATCATCATTCTACCACATCAATATCAGTATGAAAATACTGAACTTGCCACATCAACATCAATACGAAAATATTGAACTTTCCACATCAACATCAATATGAAAATAATGAAACCACTACATCAACATTAGTATGAAAATACCGAAACCACTACATCAACATCTTGTCTGAATTGCTAACCCTTTCTGGTCGACAAGCCTAGTTAGACATATTGATCTCCATAGGGACCAAACAATCCTTGTATTGCTTACTAACCCTCCTGGGTCAACAAGACTAGACTTACATTTTGAAACCACTTCTTTCCCTTTGACCATCTTGGAGAAACACTTTGGTGGGTTCTATGGTAGATCCATCTAGGAATTTTGTCTAACTTACTAACCCCTTCAATTCAACAAGCCTATTTAGAAAGATGGATCTCCTTGAGGACCAAAAGGCCTTGTATGGCTTACTAACCCTTTCGGGATAAAAAAGAATAACTAGACATACTAATCCCCTAGTATCAACATGCCTCATCTGAATTAATAACCCTTTTGGGTCAACAAGCCTAACCTTACTTAGCCTACCCCAGGTTGAGCTACCACACCACTGCAACATTCTACCATCTTCTTCATTCCCTCTTTCGAGGGAGGTCTTTCCAGACTACGCAAAGATTGTCTCGGAATTATTCAAACTTTACATGAGACAGAGGATTAGTTAACACATCTGCCACATGTTCCTTTGTAGTAACATACTTGAGCTTTAAATCTCCCTTTTGCAACTTATTCTTTATCATTATCCTATTGTATATCTGCAAATGCATCGTACATCTACAATTTTCATCATTCTTCTTTTGTGCATCTACAACTGCACATTATTCTCTTGTACATTTGCATCTTCATCATTTCTTCTCTTGTAGGTGATTTCATACAATCCTTCCTACAAGTCAAATACAATTGTATGATTATAAAATTTTCATAACATATTCATAATGAAAAATTCTTATGCATAAATATATGTGTTATATAATTATGCAGCTATTTCAGCTAATACAACATTCATCCATATCCCGTATACTTACGGTACCTTTCTAGATTCCTTCCATCTCTACTAAGACATTATGTCAGCAAAGAGGTTTCATTCTAGATAAGTAGCAATGGAATTTTGTATAACAACATAAGCCACTTACCCATCACCTGCATATTAGTAGTAAACTAGAAATATTCTAATATGCATAATACACTTCCTAAATCTAGGAGCATATCTATGTACATAACTGAACAACTAGATATATAGGAAATGAAAATTTAAATACTTATCCTTGTTTGTTTGGTAGAATCCATATTGATATCTATCTTCTTGAATTACTAGAGTCTCTGCCAATGTGTTCAAATTCATTGTCTGATTCTAAGGACCTATTCCTATCTTGCCCATGACTAGAAATAATGAGTAAGTATTCTTACAACACATATCACATAGAATTTTGTATTGGTGTTGAATATGTGTGTCCTACCAATGCATCCCTTCTTATCCAATGATGAAATGGATAAGAGTATGATATTCATATTCATCGGTAGAATTATTCTGGATCATATTCCTCATCACTTGAGGAATCTTCCCTTTCTTTCTTCTCAGCTGCAATATATTCATCCTTGGTTGTACTAAGAGAAACATTGGTACGCTTTCTGCAACATGTTGGAGTGATATTTTTGTTTGTAGCACTTCCAACCCAATAAAATTCATCATATCTTTGCTGGCAGATTCTATGGTCTCTCACAAATATGAGACCATACTGAATTGTACCCTTTAGGTACCACACCATTTTCTCTACATATTTTACTTGGATAAGGAAAATATCCTTTGAATTTCATCATTCCTCTAATCCCAAGAATCATGTCAAGATTCTTGAACTTTGAGATATACTGTAGTCATTCCCTTTGAGGTGGAGCACCATCTTCCCTCTGCATCTTGTATTCTTTGCATTAGGACATTAGAGTGACAGGTAGCCTCCTCTGCTACTAATCTTCTTTGTATCCATGTATGTCACTTGTCAAGGTCATTAGATATCAATATCCTCCATATTGAACTTTGTTGCAAGTTTTCTCTTGCACCCATCTATGAGCTTCTCATCCTTTGTAGGACTCTATATTCAACCTTGTAGTAAAGGTTGGGATCTCCATCACTCTATTTTATCCTTAAGATCCTCATGTAATTGTATGTGTTATCCCATGGGTACCTATTGAGCTTGTACAAGTCCTTAGGTGCATAGGTGGTTCTCTGTAGAGAGTCTCAAACCCTATAGGTTTCTCGATATGTTCTTCTATTTTGATTACACCAACTATCTAGTGTAATAATAACCATTGAAGAGGTGTGTCTATCCCATAGAGCAGTGTCTTTCCATAATTCACTCTCTCTTTATGATAGAAACCACTAATATTTCTTTGTATATTTTGATACTCTGATCTATTGTATACTTGATCTTGTAGATATACTTGGAAGAATTTACAAAAAATCCCTACATAAATTGAACTCATATCCAAACAAAATTCTATATGATCGTCTGGTAATTCTTGATCATATCATCCTTCCATTATTCCTTCCTGGGACATTCTTTCACAAAGTGTCATTTTTCATCACAACTAAAAATCTGAGTTGTGAGATGTCCTTCTTCTGAAGTCCTTTTATTCTTTCCAGGAATGTTATTCCTTCTAGAAAAACTCCTTTGACTGAACTTGGAAGACCATTCAAAGTTTTAATCTATGCTTCTGCTTCTATGACATTGTCCCCAATGGCTTCTAATTTATTATTGGTCTAAGAGATATTTGTGAACTAATATTGAATGCTTTCTGATATCTGCATCTTCACATCCTTGAGTTGTGTTCTCAAGGTCATCTTCCTGTTGATGTTTTTTCCTTCGTACAAGTTGGTCATTGCATTGAACATATCCTTGGGAGTGTTCAAGGATGATACATGTAATATCTAGTGGAGATGAAAAATAGTCCTCTTGGCTTTAATTAAGTCCTTCTTGTGCTTTGTCTTCATCTCCCTCTGGATTTGTAGCTTCTTCTTTGACATAGTTCTCCAAGTAATTCTTCTTCAAGTATGAGAAGCACTCTACACTTCCATGGTTGAGATTTCTAGGCTCCTTCAAGATTGTCCTTAATCTTGGTAATGTTTTTCATCATGATAAAATTAAGAACCTTAAATGGAAATAGAAAGGATAGAACTTACCAATGAGATTGCTTCAACTTGATGCTTGCTTGAAATCTCTTCTGGAAGACTGCTTCTGGTGGACCTAGGATTTGACCTAGAAACCCTAATTTTTCAACTTAGGTAGCTTTTATATATGATTGGATAGAAAATGCTCCTCCATAAGGCGAGTTGAGAAACATACTTATTTTCCCAAAACTGTGGACATAACTGCAAAATATCTGATTCCCTAGTTTTCCTCAACAATAATGTTAGGTAAAAAATTGAGAATCCACAAAATGAGAAAATTATTACATATAAATATACACCCTCCTAGGGATATTTTGATAGTCCTCCTTTTTTTAACTAATCGGTGGAGGGAAGTGCCTGGAACAGAAAGCCCTAGTTTTTCTCCAATTTTTTATACAGAATTGACCAATATTGTTGTGAGAAATTCAAACCATAGGAGAATATAGGAGCATTAGTGAAGCTCACAAATCAAATTTGGTGCAAGAATTGGAAAAAACCATCAAATGAGAAGTAAAATTACACACACAATGTGAACAAAAACAAGATAATTTTAGACTGTCTAACTATAAAACTTGTTATTATCAGGTATATAATACATAATAAGAGTTTTGTGAGGCTTTGGAAGCCAATTGTGAGCATACAGCCCAAAATTTCCAAATTGGCATCAAACCCCCCTAGGTGGGCCAATCGTGTCCCAACTCAACCCAAAAAGCTACAAATTGATGACTGGACAAGGATGAAGTGATGTGGATCAATGATTATACCTTGGACAGCGTGGTGTGGAAATTTGGGTGGTTTAGAGTCTCAATGCATCATTTGATGCACAAAATCAGGCCAAAAGTGGGAAAAATCCCACTATAGCACTCAAAGTCAACTTGGTTGACCACATCCAATGTATGGGAGCACACAAGAAATGCTAAGGGTACATATATGTATGGTTTACTGAGCTATAGTGCTCATGTGGGTGTGAAATCTCCAATTTGACATGGCATTAGTCCACCTAAGCACCCCTATTCCACCTCATAGTGTATTAAAGCTTAAAAAGCAATAAAATTGACTAATTAGTGTAACTAAGGTACTAATCATGGATTAATGTTCTATCACTCTCTCTTAATCTAGCAACTAAGTACTTCTCACAAATGATAGAGGCCTTGGCAACAATGGCTCAAGTCACCTCAAATACACAATTAAGAAATTACAATTTTATTTGTCCATGTGAACCGAGGAAAAGAAGGAAAACCTCATGGGATAAAACCTTCCCTCAAGAATGGAAAAGGGGCTGGACCTGCAACAAATAACAGAAAATTACCATCCTTCACTCACCCTAAGCAAATATCTCAAGTAGGTGAAGGTATTCTTAGTGAAAGCCTTGGTAAAAATATCAGCAGTTTGCTCGGTAGATGGGCAATACTGCAGTGAGATCACCCTGTCATGCACTAAGCCCCGAATGTAATGCATGTGTATATCTATGTGTTTTTCCCTATTCCTCTGTACTTGATCAGTATATATCTTGATGGCACTCTGATTGTCCACCCAAATGTTGGTTGGAGAATCAATTGTGACACCAAACTCCCGAAGAATTCCCTGCAACCAAAAACACTGTGTAGCAGCATTGACTGCTGCCCTGTATTCGGCCTTTGCTGATGAAATTGAAATGGTGTGATTTTTCTTACTTGAATAGAAAATGGGAACTTCAACAAACATGAAGACAAAATCTGAACTTGAATTCCTGTTAGTTGGATCACCGACCCAATTTGAATCAGAAAATCCAGCTTGTTGAAGTGAGGAACTAGCTGTGTAGTGCACCCCAAAATTCTTGGTACCCTGGACATCCTGGAGAATTATTTTTGCTGCCCTCCAATGAAGCTCATGTGGCTGGTGAATATGTATCGCTACAGCACTTACAACATAATACAAATCAGTTCTTGTGTGAGTGAGGTAGAGAGAAAGCTTCCCACTAGTTGCTTGTAGAGTGTAATATCTACCAATGGAAAATTGCCAAATTCATGCATTTCGATGCCAGAAAGAAAGGGAGAGTTGGCTTCCTTACACTCAGCCATGTTAAATTTCTTTAGCAGTTCTAAATCATACTGTGGTTGACTTAGCTTGATGCCCCTTTCATTTTGCTCAATTTCCAAGCCCAAAAATTGCCTTAGCAAACAAATTCACATTGCAAACATGAAATGATTTGGCCAATTAAATTGGTGCAGATACCTGCAAAATACCATCATGTTTCTGCAAATACACATTAGGGTCTGATTTGCATCTAGTGAAGCCAATTAAAAGCAAGAAAGCATCCATTTTTGCATACCAAGCCCTGGGGGCTTGCTTGAGTCCATACAATGACTTCTTCAACCTACATACCAATGAAGGATCCTCTTAGAAACCTTTTGGATACTGCACATATATTTATTCCTGTAGCTCACCATGCAATAATTCACTCTTAACATCCATGTGGTGAACTTCCCAATTTTTACTAGCTACTAGTGCTAGAACTAGTCTAATTGAGTCCATCTTTGCAAACAGTGCAAAGGTCTCTGTGTAATAAACACCATGGACCTAAGAACAGACCTTAGAAACTAATATTTCCTTATGTTTCATATCAGAACCATCAGCAGCAGTTTTGGTCCAGAAAACCCATTTGCATTGAACAACTTTCCTCTTGGGAGGAAGGGGAACCAATTCCCATGTATTGTTCTCTTGGAGGGACTGAAATTCATCTTCCATTGCTGATTTCGATCTAGTGTCATTACAATATTTATGATATGTCTAAGTATCAGACCCAACCAACATATAACAGTGCTCAACAAGATCACTATCACTTGCAAAGGAAGCTTTACTAGTTCGTGATCTAGTCTTCCTAGGCTCATGGGGATTCCCTGCTAATTCCCTAGCTGCTTGTACAATTTTTTCAGCCCACTTGGGCCTATATGGTGAGCCATATATATAAATATCATCTTCAGAAAAATTTGTATCAGAAACATCAGAAAAAATAGAGCATGTATCATCAGTTACATCATCAAATGGTTGAGGAGAGGAGCATTCCCCCGACGCAAGCTCGAAGTCTGGAATTGGCTCTTCTTCAAATTTCACACTTCTTTAAACAAATGTATTGCAAGTGAAGTGTCAAAGATCTTGTATAATTTGGTTTCCTCACCATATCCAACCATTATGCACTCCTTTATTTGTGGTTGCAAGGATTTCCTCTTCTTAGAGGGAATTCTAGCCCATGCTCTAGTCCCAAAAATTCTGAAATTTGAGACATTTGGCTTTTGAACAAACCATGCCTAAGGTGTCATTCCTTTTACTTATTTATGAAAGGTTGTGTTTTGTATGTGAGAAGCACAAATAATGGCTTCATCCCATATATTGGTACTTATATCCCTTGCTTCTATCATGCAAGTGGCCATCTCCTTGAGTGACCTATTCTTCCTCTCAGCCACACCATTTTGTTGTGGTGTGTAGGGAGTTGAGTGTTGCATTTGGATGCCACTCTCCTCACAAAGTTTCTGTAGGTTTTTATTCACATACTGCTTTCCATTATTAGTCCTGAGGACCTTAATATTTTTCCCACTCTGATTTTCTATAAGTGCTTTCCAAATATTGAGTTGCTCAAATACCTTAGATTTCAATTTCAGAAAATACGCCCAACAAAATAGAGAGTAGTCATCTATGAATGTAAGCACATACCTAGATCCACCATATGAAGGAGTGGGTAATGGAAAAATAAAATCATAATGCACCAACCCAAGTGTTTGTGTTGCTCTCCTTTCCTTCCCCTTCTCATAGCTTTGCTCAGGATGCTTCCCAATGACACACCCTATGCATGCTCTAGTTGATGACTTGATTTATGGAAGTCCTTCCACCATATCATCTCTGTGAAGTGCTTGAAGGTACCTATAATTCATGTGACCAAACCTCTCATGCCATAGTTTGGAAACTTCATTGGCATGTGAGTGAAGTGCTTGATCATTGGAAGTTGGGAGGAAGTTTGAAAACTTGTATATCCTCTCATGATGATCAACATACCCAACTAAAATAACTTGGTCTATTGAGATTTTAGAAATCTCTACCATGTCAGGAGTGAAGATAACTCTCTTTGGATCTCCTGTATGGGTCATCTGATAGACTGATGGAACATTTGCTGCAAGGTTTGGTACATACAATACTTCACTGAAGAATCCATGCTCTAAATCAATCCTCCCAATCCCTTTGGTTTGGAGTTCCAAATCATCCCCCGTTCAAACTGCTGGGCCAGCATTTGAACTCATGGAGGAGAAGAGCTCTTTCTTAGCTACCATATGCTTGGAATCCCTCGAATCAATGACAAAATATGAAGAGTTAGAAGTAACTGCCACCA
Organism: Pseudotsuga menziesii; assembly: GCA_001517045.1. Lineage (NCBI taxonomy): Eukaryota > Viridiplantae > Streptophyta > Pinopsida > Pinales > Pinaceae > Pseudotsuga > Pseudotsuga menziesii. Next base: position 42,111 of record LPNX010742864.1, read on the forward strand.
AAGCATGACATTTCTCCTTTCTCTCACTTGAACTTGAGTTGTCATCCTTCTTCCTTGCGCTATCAGGGACTGGAATGTTGTTGCTCTCCAACAACTGCACCATGGTGTCAATGATATTTTTCATGCATGACCTCTCTGGATGCCATCCCTTGTGGAAATAGGTGCATTTTTCCTTCTCTTTTCCCATCTTGTCCTTCTCCTTGGAAGGATTCGAAATTCCATCACTGGATTTGGGTTTTTCTGGGTTTGTCTTCTTCTCTAAAAACTTTGAATTCTTGGGCTTGGGATTTCCCTTTGAGGAATTCAAAAATCCCACTACTAGAGCTTGATCCTTGGTCTTGATGGAGCCCATTTGGACCAATTTGTATTTCTCTTGAGTGAGTGACTCCATGGAATTTTCCAGACTAGGCATTTTCCAGTTTCGAAGGGTAAGTTTGCCGTAGTGAAATGTACTCACAAAAACTGAGAAATATGGCCCCAAGTTTGAAAGTATAGACAAGATCAATTGGTATTCTTTCTTTTCAAATCCACACTACTTCAACTGCAACACAAGTGACTTAAACTTGGTGAAGAAATCCTAGATTGTGTCATAGTGCGCTGGGCTCAAGCTGATAAGCTCATTTTCAAGATGGTGACCACGTAGCTCATGAGTTTTCCCAAATAGATTCTCTAGTTTTACCCAAACCTCACTGGGTGTTGTTAAACTGTCAATGTGGAACAATATCTCTCTCGAGATGCTCAAACACAATAATCCAAATGGCTCATCCAATCTGTTGAAGTACTTGTCTTTCACAACAACAGAATTTGGTTCCACCTCAGTGCCCATGGTAACTCTGTAAAGCCCCTTGGCTCTCAGCTGAATCACCATCTCTGCCTTCCAATAAAAGAAATTGAAGGGTGTTAGCATGATGTGGGTAGCCTCCATTTTTGTCTACATTAATGATGAAGAAATTTTCTGGATGTTCTGCAAAACACAATTCGATTTTATTTAGAACTCCACTAAAACTGCACCTCAAATCACCCTGAATTGATCTGTAACTCAAAAATATCCAACAGGATCTGATACCATGTGAGAAATTCAAACCACGGGAGAATCTAGGAGCATTAGTGAAGCTCAAAAATCAAATTTGGTGCAAGAATTGGCAAAAACCATCAAATGAGAAGTAAAATTACATACACAATGTGAACAGAAACAAGATAATTTCAGATTGTATAACCATTAAAATTTTTATTATTAGGTATATAATACATCATAAGAGGTGAGGCTTTGGAAGCCAATTGTGAGCATACAACCCAAAATTTCCAAATTGGCATCAAACCCCCTTAGGTGGGCCAATCACGTCCCAACTCAACCAAAACAACTACGAATTGATGACTAGACAAGGATGAAGTGATTTGGATCAATTATTACACCTTGGACAGCGTGGGTGTGGAAATATGGGTGGTTTAGAGTCTCAATGTAGCATTTAATGCACAAAATCATGCCAAAAATGGGTAAAATCCCACTCTAGCATTCCAAGTCAACTTGGTTGACCACATCCAATGTATGGGAGCACACCAAAAATGAGGAGGGTGCACATGTGGCTGGTTGACTGAGCTAGAGTGCTCATGTGGGTGTGAAATCCCCAAGTTGACATGGCATTAGTCCACCTCATAGTGTATTCAAGCTTAAAAAACAATAAAATTGACTAATTAGTGTAACTAAGGTACTAATGATGGATTATTGTTCTAACACTTGTTTTTGATATAGCTCTTAATTTTAGGCTCCTAAAGGTATGAAAATTCGTATTGAGGTAGCCTGGTATGTCTTCTTTTCAACCCCATATGTTAGAGCAGAATTGGATTCACCAAGTGGGACTTATGTGAAGTTTACCAATGTGACTTATTTCACTAGTTTTCAGCATAGAGAACTTATACAAACTAAAACATGTCATTATTTCACCTTCAGAGTATGAAACACAGAAAAAATAAACTACATCTTGTTCCCTATCTGCAACATCTTACGAAATTTCATTGGGACCTTCCTAGTTCGAGATATAGAAATTCTCGTGAGGTCACCTGTTTAAGGCTGAATTATTGGAGAGGCTGGAACTCTTATTTGGAGGAATCATAACTCCTAAATTATAGTGAATTGGGGTTGAAAATAGCATACAAGGTACATAAATATCTCATCTTCAGCCTGTAAAATTTTCATCTCCTGAGCATTCTCCAATCTTGAGTTATAGTGAAAAATACAAGATGACTAGATTTTTCCTTCTAGGGTTTTTCAGGAATTAAACCCTAATCTCCAGTAGTTGCAGTTGTAGCAATGTTTTGAATTCACAAAGACTTATTTCAGGGTGGCTCTGATACCATGTTATATTTTTAATGGTTATACAATATCTAAAAATATTTAGCTTCATAACATCATAACCATAAGCAAAGGATCATTGAAAGAAAGACAAGCACAACAACACAAAAGAGCACATAGATTTATCCTGGAAACCCTCATGAGGGAGAAAACCCATCAAAACTTCCTCTATATATAATTCTACCAAGTATAGTGTAAAAGCCCAGAAACAAGAATATTTTCTCCTCTTCCATAGTATGCTCTCTCTCTCTCTCTCTATTGTGCAATGCTTGAGTGTACGGTGTTGTTGCAGCTGCAACAATTCTCCCCAAATTTCTTAAATTTTGGACCCCTCCTCATGATTTTGCTTTGATCGTTGAATCCTTTGAGTTGTTGGTCTGTGTTTTAATTTTTAATGGCTACAAAAGCTTAACTCTTGACCAAGTTTCAGATTTTGATTACGTTAGAGTTTATGGTGGATGGCAGATTTTTAGTTTGATTTTTCTTGTTGATCGAACCAGTTGTTCTTTGCTATGGGTCGCCGTTGTGGAGGTATGACAGGTCGCTGCCCATTGTTGAATGTTTAAAGCTGACTGAAACACTTATTTTTTCCATTGGATCGGGAGTCTTTCTTTTCTTGATCGAAAGCGTTAACCTTTTTCCCGTCTGCAGTTGCGGCTCCTAAAGCAATTTAGCACCCGAAGTTCAAATCGTTTCGACTGCCGATTAGTGTTTTCCTATTTAGCCGCAGAACCGAAGTAGTTTCTCTTCCGTCGTTGCGGATGGGAAAGCCATTTGTCTTCCGAAACGTAAATCCGTCCGACTTCCAACTTGCATCGCTTGGCTCTAGCCTCCTCTTTTCCGCCGTTGCGGCTCTCAAAGTCTTTTGGATTTCGAAGTACAAATCCGTCCGATTTCCGATTAAAGCCTCTCTTTCCCGCGTTTTTCTTGTTCGTAAATTGTGCCTTTTCCGCCGTTGCGGCTGGGAAAGCCTTTTGGCCTCAGATGTTATTTCCTTTCGACTGCCGACTTTAAGTTTTCCTGCCAACGAGTTTCCTGTTGACCGTCGTAGGCTAGGTTTGTCAAGCCCACAGGTGGTGCGCCTTGCCATTTCCTTGTGGAATAGTCGTTTCAATTGGTAATATTTGCTGTTTTTAAATAATGCTTGTCGACTGATTGCAGGCGATTTTGAGGAGACCGGTCAATCTACCGTGGTGCGGAGAAATATAGACCGTTTGGAAGAAGTATAACTGAAACTAGGGGGATCGCTAGGAGGACCATGGGAGTAAAAGACGAAATCTGGAGTTATAAATGCGCGGACCCAAAAAACTGATCAGTTACCCAGTGGTTCATGATTGCATACAGACAAGATAGAGGAATGTGAAACGTTTGGGACATTGAAAGATCATGTGTTTGGGGAAAACTGAAGCACTTTGTAATTGTAGTTTAAATATTTGAAAGTAGGACTTAGAAAGGGCTTTTTCCCTGGAAAAAATTTGTAAACTCTTTTGCTTGTAAGAGGAACTACTTCGT
>LPNX010742864.1:46122-62162 GCA_001517045.1 Pseudotsuga menziesii
CCTGCATATCATACATTAAGTCAAAAAATAAAAAATTTACGGTGGACCGGGCCGCAACCGGTAAAGCATTTGTTTTGTTACTTTGACCTACGGTAGCCGAACCGTAAACCGGATGGATTCCCTATACCAAACAGTCAACGGGATAGTTGGGAACGTTGACTGGGGAGAATCCCTTACTGTTGTTTCCTACGAATTTCGGAACCTCAACAGTTTTGGCGCTAGAAGGAGGGCCGCTAGTGTATGGCTGGCCGAGGAAACCCGTTTTCCCGAGAATATTCCACCGGTAACAGTTCTGAAAGCAGTGGGTTTCATAATCCAATTCCGGAAGAAAGAGAACATCTATATTCTTTTGGCAATGAAATTGTTAATGATCTGAGAAGACACACCATGGCATACGTAAAGAAGATTGGAGGATTTCCAATCATCCCTGAACTGCCCAGAAGAGAGTATAAAAGGAAATATCACCCTGTAGCAGAAGACTTAGTGTTGGTTGGAGACTGGGAAGAGCTTGTGGAAATAGCCTTACAGGAAGCTGTACTACCTTTGAACCAAGAAGGCCCAGATACCCCTCAAAGTTCTCCTACTCGCACTCCAGTTGGCTCACCTCCACACTCTCCACCCAGATTCATGGCAGGAGTAAATGCTAGTCCACCACCTAACCCACCAAATCCACCACCTGCATGGAGAGCCAGATCACCATTAAACCTTACACCTCCTTTACATGACCTACCGCAAGATTTTGACAAGATGTTGCCCAAGTTTGATCCCAATGAGAAAATACTAGTAGATGATCACCTACAAAGCTTTTACTTGGAAATTTAGGGATTAAGGGCCGGGGAACATGAATACATGGTATGCAGACTGTTCCTGCATACCCTTAAAGGAGCTGCAGCATCATGGTACTTTGGATTGCCTGCTAACTCTATCCCTGATTGGGATACCTTCGAAAGAATTTTCAGAAGTAAGTATGCAACTCAGAAAACTCACGCAGCTCTCATGAAAGGGCTGTGCGCGTTGAAGAAAGAAAGAAAATAAAAAGTGCACAGTTTCACTCAAAGGTTTGCAGCATATCTCAAGAACTTCTCTGAAACATATAAGCCTTCAGACAAAGTTCTTATTGAATACTATACTTCAGATTTAGGCCCTGATTTGGCCATGTTTGCCAAAGGTAGGGCCAAGCCTACTTTGACAGAATCATATGAAGAAGCAGAAGTGGTGGAAGCTGAGAGAGAGAGCATTGAATACTATCCAGAAAAGTCTGGAGAGAAAGGTACAGGAAGAAAAGCCTTATTGTTTACTAAGCCTAAGGAAGAAAAATCTCCAGATTTGGAAAATATGGCCAAAATGATGCAGAAGCTTTCCAATAAAATCATAGATATGGAGAAAGAAAAGGAAGCACAAAAGTTTTATAAGCCATATTATAAGAAAAGAGAGGATAACCACCAGCCCCAACCTCCTCCTCACAATACTGCATCTATGAATTTAACGGAGGTAGGCTTGGATAATTTTTGCACTTTCCACCAACAACCACACTCTGAGAAGAATTGTCCTCAGTGGATAAATTCGATGACGCTGGCCATGAATCAACTGTTAGATTCTAGGTTGACATAAGAGGGACATGAAGAAGGGAAAGAGAATTCTGCCTCTACGTCTACTAAAGAATAGGAAGAGGAAACCATGGCCTTATGGAATTTTGTCTCACTATTTGATGCTGAAGAAGAGAAGACTCAGGGGTGCAAAGACGTTATGGAAACCAACTTAGCCACGAGGAGCCAAGGGACGGTTAAGGAAGACAGTCTTATACTCCCAAAGATTAAGAGGATGCAGAGAAATGTTAAGAAGAAATTTCAAGACAAATCTTTGGCTGATAAAATTCCATAGTTCACTATTACCAGCCAAAATCCTAGGCAGAGTGACGCGCAGGCCAAGCCCAGTGAAGAAAATGCTGGAAAACCCCATCTCATTGAGCAGTCGATGGATTATGACATTGTGGAGGACTTAAAGAAGATAAAAGCGACTGTTCCACTATTCGAAATGTGTAAAATGCCGCAGAAAAAGGAAAGACTATTGAAAGCACTTGAAGCATCGAATGAGAAGCTGCCCGCTAACAATCAACCTCAAGAAGAGGAATAAATTGGGGAAACCAGCGTGGGAGGTAAGTCTAAAAGCAAACATCCACCTTTCCTCCTCACGTTTGAAATTTTCAATCATAATGTACATAACTAGTTGGTAGACTCAGGGGCGTCAGTAAATGTTATGCCCATATCAGTCTGTAAAAAGATCAATGGGCAGCCTAAGCCATCCACGTGGAGGGTGGTTCAATTGGACAGAACGGATGTAAAGGTAATTGGTGAGCTGGAAGATGTCCTAGTCCATCTGGCATCTAATGACAAAGTTTGCCAAGTTATTAACATCGTGGTGCCTGATATACCAGATGCTTACGGTCTCGTCCTAAGCAAAGATTGGTCGGCCAAATTAAATGGATATTTTTCCTCAGATTGGTCGCATCTGTGGTTTCCATACAAAGGAAGTCCGAACCAGATCAATATTTTAAGAGAGCCTCACATGAAGTACAATGTTACTCAATTGGAGGAGAAGAATGTACCGGTGGATTCTGTATTGGGAAACTATTTTATTGAGTTGGAACTAGGTAATTACCAAGCAGAAGAAGCCAGCAACACATCTGATACCCAGCCTGATCTCCTTCGATTCTCACAGGCTGATGAGATTGACTGTAAAATAGTAGACTTAGCAGTAGGAATAGATTCATTTTCAGTAGTTAATGATTTTTGGACTTTATTTTTTGATAGCTCTAAGACATTAGAAGGTTCAGGGGCTGGCTGTGTCCTGATTGACCCACAGAAGAATAAACATTTCCTTTCATGTAGATTAGAGTTTGAGTGTACTAATAATACAGCTGAGTACGAAGCACTGGTGCAGGGACTTAAGAAGGCAATTGAATTAAAGGTAAGTAATCTAAAATTTTTTGGGGATTCTGAAATTATTGTGAAACAAATCCGGAATCAGATACATTGTATTTCTCCTCACTTAAAGGCTTACCAGAATGAGGTATGGGATTTGCTAAAATATTTTAATGCATTTAACATTATTTCAATTCCAAGAATTAAAAACGCAGCTGCTGATCTATTGGCCACATCAGTCGCTAGACTTGTACCCACTAATAATCGATGCTCTGTTGAACTGCTTTTCAGGCCCTCTATACCTGATATGATTACGAACCTACGAGTGTTTGATGATGACCAGCAGATCATAGAATGTTTAATGAATGATGAAGTGTTTAAAGGAGCGATCATAGATGATGAAGAGCATCAGGTTGAGATGAAATACGATAATTTCATTCCTAAAGGAGTCAGAACGTTGGAAAAAATGTTCGATTTAAATGAAAAATTCAGAAGACCACCCAACGTAAAGACCCACAGCTCATCTCTGCAGTTTGAGTTGATTAATTTAGGGATTGAAATGAATCCCAAATTTGTGAATCTCGGAAAAGGCTGTTCACCAATGGAAAGAGACAAGTTCGTCAGTTTGTTCAAACAAAATAAATATGTTTTCGCATGGACATACGAAGACTTGAAAACATACGATACTAGTATCATCAAACATGTCATCCCCATTAGAGCAGGCGTCAAGCCATATCAGTAGTCGTTGAGAAAAATGCATCCAAAGTTGGAACCGCCGATTCAGAGTGAAGTGAAGAAATTATTGGATGCTAGAATCATTTTCAAAGTCAGACACTCTGAGTGGGTGTCAAATCTGGTACTAGTAAGAAAAAAGTCTGGAGAAATCAGACTCTGTGTGGATTTCAGGAATCTAAACTGCGCTTCTGATAAAGATAACTACCCTGTGCCGTCCATGGAGCAATTGCTGCAAATGGTCTCTGGTTCTGAATTGTTTTCATTATTAGATGGTTTCTCTGGCTATAATCAAGTGTTAGTAGCCGAAGAAGACAGATTAAAGACAACGTTCAGGACCAAGTGGGGAACCTTCGCCTATATGAGAATGCCTTTTGGGATGATAAATGCTGGAGCAACATTTCAGAGGGCTATGGATATAGCTTTCCATGGATTGATTGGACGAAGTGCTGTAGTATACCTTGACGACATTAACATATTCTCGAATAAAAGAGGAGAGCATGCGTTTCACTTAAAGCAAATTTTCGAACGTTGTCATAAGTATGGCATTTCACTCAATCCTAAGAAGTGTGTATTCCCTGTCACGGAAGGAAATTTGTTGGGTCACATAGTTTCAAAGCAAGGGATCTCCATTGATCCAGAAAGAATTAAGGCTATTAACAAATCCCCTTGCGCCATAATAAAAAGGGGATGCAATCATTCATGGGAACCATAAATTTCGTACGCAGTTTTGTGCCTGATTTCACTCAGACTGTGAAGCCGCTACAGCAGATGGTCAAGCAGAATGCTCAATTCAAATGGACCAAAATTGAGAAGAATGCTTTTAGCAAAATTAAAACTATTGTTGCACACGCGCCCTCCTTGAAAATCCCAGACTTTGATAAAGACTTTATTCTATATACTTTTGCGCCCGATGATTCACTGGCAGCCGTGCTCACCCAAAAAGAAGAAGGGGGGGATGAATTCCCAATCTCCTTTATGAGTACTGGTCTACAAGGGGCCAAATTAAACTACCCAGCTATTGATAAACAAGCGTATGCAGTATTCAAAGCTGTAACGCAATTCAGGCCTTATATATTAAAGAATCGAACCAAGGTAATAGTTCCCTACCCAGCCGTAAGATCTCTTCTTATACAAAAGGAGTTAGGAGAAAGAAGAGGCAACTGGGTGACAGCTCTTCAAGAGTACGACCTTGAATTCAAGCCAGCCTCTATTGTTAAAGGTTAAGGGTTGTGTAAATTGATGACTAAAAGTGGGAACAATGAAGAACAAGCCTGGGGGGATGAGGCCAAATTACATGTAATGGATGTATGTCCTTTATTTACAGCTCCCGAGTCTTGGTATAGAGACCTTGTACATTACCTACAGGCAGGGATGTTACCTAAACATTGGAATTCCAAGCAAAGAAGAGCACTACGTCTTAAATCAGCATCTTATCAAATTGTGGAAGGGGTATTGTTCAGAAAGAATTATGACGGGGTTCTTCTCAGATGCTTAGAAAAGGAAGATGCGAAGAAAGTGATGGTAGAATTGCATGATGGGCCTACTGGAGGACATTATTCAGGGGATACCACGGCCCACAAAATCCTCAGGGCAGGTTACTACTAGCCTACGCTCTTTAGAGATGCACACGCACATGTCAGGAAGTGTGATATTTGCCAAAGGTGTGGTGGGAGACAGCCTAAACCAACAGCACCTCTAAAGCCTGTGATGATTACCGAGCCATTCGAGCAATGGGGACTAGATATTATTGGAGAAATAAAACCAAATTGCTCTCTGCAGCACAAGTACATTCTGACCGCTACTGATTATTTCACTCGCTGGGTCGAAGCTATTCCGCTGCGCAAGATAAATGAAGACGAAGTCATCAGCTTCTTATAAGACCACATCATGACCAGGTTTGGAGTTCCAGTTTTGTTAGTCTTTGATAATGCTAAGTACTTTTCATCAATTAAATTGACTGCTTTTGCTCATGATAAAGGGATAAAATTGCATTATTCTGCTAATTACTATCCACAAGGAAATGGCTTGGCTAAATCCTCTAACAAAAATTTGATTAGAATTTTAAAGAAGACTGTGGTAGAAAACCAGAGGAGTTGGCACTCAGCATTACCAAATGCCCTTTGGGCTGATAGAGTCACCCCCAAGTCTACAATTGGAGTGTCTCCTTATACCCTTGTCTATGGAAAAGAAGCCATTCTTCCTCCCAATATCATGCTACCATCTTCCATACTAGCTCAAGAGTCTAGAGGGTCTGATGATGAAGTTTTACAGATAAGAATATATAATCTCCTGAAAGAAGAAGAGGCTAGATCTAAAGCCAAAGGACGCTTTAAGCAACAACAAGAGTCAGTTAAGAGATGGTTTGACAAGCATAACGTTGGGACAAAATACTTTGAAGTAGGAGACTTAGTCCTCAAATGGGACCACCCCCATGATGAGAAGGGAAAGCATACCAAGTTCCAGCAGTTGTGGGTAGGCCCCTTTCAGATTGCAGCCAAGCTTGGTCCTTATACTTACAAGTTGCAAGATCTGCAGGGGTGGGAGTAGAACCTACCAGTAAATGGTTTGGTTCTCAAGCCTTATTTTTCCTGAGTTTGTTTGATTTTTTCTGTCTTGTGTATAAATAATCCGTCTGGCTGTCTTTTGAGTCATGTTTTTCAGTTTTCTTTAGTTTGATTTTTTCTTGTTTTCAATAAAGGGGACGAACCCGCGGTTGCTTGGGGAACATCAAATTTTTTTGGGAGTGATGAAAAATTCAGTGATCAAACTGTGGGTTGTTGTTTATATAAAAGGAATTTCTTCTAGTTTAGTCATTTTCTCGAATAATTCTGTGTGCATTGAATTCCTGCTTAATCCCTGTGAAATAAACCGGATTCAAAGAGCCCGGAATACTATGTTGGGGCCCCATCCACGTCACACTTAAAGTGTCCTAAGGAGTGACAGCAGAGGACCCATGGAAAGGAGCAAGGTGAATAGTATATTAAATATAAATGATCCCATGCCAAGAAACGAATGCCAAAAGGAAAATAAAGAGTAAAAAAACTCCTATGAAAGCATCATAAATCAAAGCAGGTGCTGAATCATGAGTACTAAGTTGCCTAAAGATCCTCTCCATCCGTGAGCTGAAACTTAAAGTATACCACTCACACAAAAGGACACTATGGGATAGAGGATCCTGGAATAAAATTCAGTAAGACAGGGCATTCAAGAGGACTCATAAGAAAAGGGACAAAATTCCAAAAGCACAAAAAAGTGCTAAAATGGCATGGGAATGAGGAACAAACAAATATTTATGTTTACCATGTGTTGCAATCCTGTGGTGTCCAAGCTGTCGGCTACCTGAAGACAAAGGTAGTAATGAAAATCATCTTCTGGCCTCAACAGAGTTATCTAGACTTGAAAGTCTTGGTTTCCACTCTCCCAAATTGGACTATTATCAATGATTGAAGGTACACGCTTCTGGCATTCGAGAAATCCAGATAGCTGGAAGAATTCAATAGGATGCTTTTGTTGTTAAAATAGTCTGTCACTCAAAGGTAAATCGCCCAGAGATCTAGGTTCACCAGGTAATCACCAATTGTTGTAGCTGCAACAATTCTCCCCAAATTTCTTAAATTTTGGACCCCTCCTCATGATTTTGCTTTGATCATTGAATCCTTTGAGTTGTTGGTTTGTGTTTTAATTTTTAATGGCTACAAAAGCTTAACTCTCGACCAAGTTTCGGATTTTGATTACGTTAGAGTTTATGGTGGATCGCAGATTTTTAGTTTGATTTTGCTTGTTGATCGAACCAGTTGTTCTTTGTTGTGGGTCGCCGTTGCGGAGGTATGACAGGTCGCTGCCCATTGTTGAATGTTTAAAGCTGACTGAAACACTTAGTTTTTCCATTGGATCGGGAGTCTTTCTTGTCTTTATCGGAAGCGTTAACCTTTTTCCCGTCCACCGTTGCGGCTCCTAAAGCAATTTAGCACCCAAAGTTCAAATCGTTCCGACTGCCGATTCGCATTTGCCTGTTTAGCCGTGGAACCGAAGCAGTTTCTCTTCCATCGCTGCGGATGGGAAATCCATTTGTCTTCTGAAACGTAAATCCGTCTGACTTTCAACTTGCATCGCCTGGCTCTAGCCTCCTCTTTTTTGCCATTGCGGCTCTCAAATTATTTTGGCTTCCGAAGTACAAATCCGTCCGATTTTCGATTAAAGCCTCTCTTTCCCGCATTTCGCTTGTCCGTAAATTGTGCCTTTTCTGTCGTTGCGGCTGGGAAATCCTTTTGGCCTCCGATGTTATTTCCTTCCGACCCCTGACTTTAAGTTTTCCCGCCAACGAGTTTCCTGTTGACCGTCGTAGGCTAGGTTTGTCAAGCCCACAGGTGGTGCGCCTTGCCATTTCCTTGTGGAATAGTCGTTTCAATTGGTAATATTTTTTGTTTTTGAATAATGCTTGTCGACTGATTGCAGACGATTTTGAGGAGACCGGTCAATCTACTGTGGTGCGGAGAAAGACGGACCGTTTGGCAGAAGTATAACTGAAACTAGGGGGATCGCTGGGAGGACCATGGGAGTAAAAGAGGAAATCTGAAGCTATAAATGCGCGGACCCAAAAAACTGATCAGTTACCCAGTGGTTCATGATTGCATACAGACAAGATAGAGGAATGTGAAACGTTTGGGACACTGAAAGATCATGCGTCTGGGGAAAACTGAAGCGCTTTGTAATTGTAGTTTAAATATTTGAAAGTAGGACTTAGAAAGGGCTTTTTCCCTGGAAAAAATTTGTAAACTCTTTTGCTTGTAAGAGGAACTACTTCGTTTTACAGTCAGAAAGTGCAACTTTTGCCTGCTGGAGAGAGCGGAATGTGGAATGTATCAATGCGACTAAATGAATAATGTTGAAGATGAACTATTTTGTTTTCAGTTGCGTTTCATTTACTGTGAGAGTATTTAACTTCCTGAACCTATGTTCTTGTTGAATGTTCTTCAGTATCTTTTGGGATGTTTTCCACTGTGAGTAATAAGTGTTCATAAAATAATCGGCTATCTGGTTGTTTAAATATCTGTAATTGTATGTTTGTCTTGAAAGAAGTGTCAGCTAACTATAACTCTTCATAATGCATGTACAAAATGTATTACTCACTTATGAATGATAATCCTGCTCCCTAGGGATAGTTTAGGTAGTTAGTTTCTTTTTCTTGTTGTCTGTGATTGAGATGTTAGTGAGTCTAAGACAAGAGGTAAGAACCTGCGCATCACATTGTGACCACTCCTCACATCTTATTACCCTGCATGGTTAATTAGGCACCCGCATATCATACATTAAGTCAAAAAATACAAAATTTTCGGTGGAATGGGCCGCAACCGGTAAAGCCTTTGTTTTGTTACTTTGACCTACGGTAGCCGGACCGTAAACCGGATGGATTCCCTATACCAAATAGTCAATGGGCTAGTCGAGAACGTTGACTTGGGAGAATCCCTTACTGTTGTTGCCTGCGAATTTCAGGGCCTCAACAGGTGTGTAAGAATGAGAGAGGCACCTCACCTATTTATATTCATTAGGTGAGTGACTCAAATATTTAACTAGGTCATCCAAGTTCTCTAAGTAGGGCTGAAATACCTAGGAAGAATCAAATATAGTTTATATATTAATTTTGTGGGTACTATTGCCCGAACTTACAACAGAGGTTTTACCTCATTACTTTTACATGACCAATTACATCAAGGACATCTCCAAATGGAGGAATAAAATAAAAGTAAAATGGAATATATTCCGAAGTTACAATACTTTAATAGAATATTGGATCAAATTGTTGAGAATTTAAGGAAATAAGCATAAATGTTGTAAGAAGGTCAATCTTTAAAAATGAGGGCTTACTTGGATTTATTTCCAACCCCAATCCCTTTGACCTTTATTCCAATACAATTGGTTCCTTTATCCCTTGGTATTCCTTTTCCAACCGTCCTTCATTTGAGAAACCCATATCTTGCATCGAGGGGATGGACTTATGGTAGGAATAGATGCTTCTAACTGGGAGTTAGTAGGCTCTTCAATAGGCATGCATGTTTCTTGTTTAACCTTCTCTACCAATTCTTTTATTGGTAAGGTATCCCCTATTTTATCCCTCACTATGATTTCATCTTCATCTTCTTAATCATCGTGGATGTCATCATACCTTCTATTGAGTCCTCATATTGAGGAATTCTCTGGTAAGGGGCGTCTTCTATCCTTAAATATAACCTCATTATCAACCAATATCCTCTTTTATGGTTTTTGACTAGTGGACCTTAGCATATCAACGGTTTGAGAGGGATTTGAATTTCATGTCTTCCTTGGTCACTATGGATTTTAGAGGCATGTAGAAGGTGTATTAGGGTGGAACATCATGTTGTTTAGGATAGGGATCTATAAATACTTGTTCTACAACCCCATATGGGTCAAATTCATCTTTCATGATGGATTCCACATCGTCATAAATATCCTTGTTGTTCAACCTCGCAAATTTGGGCTTGAACTCATGATCTTGAGGGATTGTATGCTTTCTCCTCTTCTCAAGACTTAATATAAAGTGTGTTTGATATATACAAGGTTGATCCAATTGGAGGTTAAATTGTTTTAGGGAAGTAAGAGCCTTTTTTATGCCTCCTTTTTCATTGATAGCATACCCTTGCATGGCCACATGAAAATTCACCTTGCTCTTCTTTTTGGCTTTTTGAAATGAATGTTGCAACAGGTGTTATATGATTGATGTATTCCAATACAAACACCCTATATGTTATCATCTTAGGAAAACTCTGGGGGGTTGAATTTGTACCATATATCCTAATCATTTTGAAGTGACATTGTAAGAACCAATATCCATTTTTGGTGGCCTCTTCTAATTTCAAATATGACCTAATTTTTGTAGGAACTCTCTTAGGTTCTTTCCCATAAATAATAGAAAATGCATCATACATGAATTTGGACACACATTGGAGGAACGAGGCTCCAATTTATCCTTAATTAATCCATGTAAACAAATCAATCACCCTATTTGGTAGTCCCTCTTGTTATTTTCGTAGAATCAAGTATTGGAGATTGTACCCATAATGGTAGATAAATAACTATACTAGGTAGGAGGGATATCTAAAAATCCCATTGGTTGAAGAGTCTACTAATTATTGCCTCATAATACCTAAAATAAAGGATGTGAGGTGCATTATAGGAATCTATCACAACTATTATTCCTTCATATATATCCATTATTTTTCCCTTCCTTGGATCAGGGTGCATATAGAAAAATAGTATCGATCCCATGGGGAAAATATTCAAATTGTTCAAGGGGTATGGAGGAACCTTTATTGCACCCTATTTGTAATGTAACCCTTGGAATATTTACTCTATTTTGGCCTAAATTTTTCTTGTGTATATTTTGGTTTCACCCTCATGGGAGCGGGCCACATATCCTAGTGAAGTAACCAACATTTGAGATATCAATAGGCCATTAACATGGAAAATAATTTTTTGTCTATAAATGGACGTAATGGAGGAAGAGGTGGGGTGAAAATTATTGTAATGGATATTGAACAATTAGGAGAATTGAAATGGGATAGAGACAATATACTGATCAATAATGGATTCCTAGAGTGTATGGGACTTCACACATTTTCGTGTACCTTCCATAGGTAGATTCTATCAATTGTTTGGGACAGGAATTGGTCATGTAAGGGGTGTCTATAAGGGTGAGGTCATCAATCAAAGGAGCAACATGATATGAGGAAGATTCAATTGTATGATATTATTCATTGGTGGAGTATGAAGAAGATATTTCAAAGGTGGCCTTAGAGGATCTTGACATAGTTTTAGTGGATAAAATGAAGCAGAGGGTTAAATTTCATAGGAACACCATAGGAACAATTATAGATAGACATTTCAATATTAAGATGGGAAGTTGAATAAGTTTCAATATTAGAATATTACTTTCACAACAATTTAATGTCAAAATGGTGTCATAGTGATTATAACCATAAAGTAACGAATTAATTGCAAAGTCTTCAGTGGATTTGGACTTTCTTTCACCTTGTAGGAGGATTTATTATTTTTCTTGGAGGATAGAATGCATTGTAAAAAGGAATGTGAGAATGGTTGTGAGTACTTAAATGGATGGGGGATATTCATTTATGGATTAGTATCCATGCATTAAGTGGCATTCATGATTGTCGTATGGTGACACCAACAATTTTTCTTTTCTGATCTAGAGTGACACATGGTCTCCTATAATTGGTTTTATAGGGGTGAGGTGTATATGCCCCACCCTTGGGATTAATTCATTGTGTATGGGGATCCATCAGATTATAATTAAGGTGGAAATTAGTGTTGAGGATATTTTATTTTACAACTAAATCTTATACATCAATATCCATCATAGATTTGGAGATGCAATCATATGTAAACTCTCGATGCAATGACCGCTTGTATCATGGTCATATCACTTATTTTTGCAAGAAAAGTATAGATCAACCAATATGAAATGCTTGGTTTAATATTGGTCATTTGTGGAATTATTACTTATGCAAAATATTGATCACTTGGTTTGGTGTGAATGGACTAGATCTACCAATTTGAATTGCTCGATATAATTTCTATCATTCAAGACTAGGCCCCCCACATTATAACTTGATATTATTAGTTTTTAAAAATGACCAAGATTGATTGAACTAATCATGTTGATATGATATTAGCTATTTGTGACAAGGGAACTCATGTTATACCATGGTCAAGTTCCTATGTTTGATCAACCCATATATAATGATCTCATTTGTGTGATATAATTTGGGTCATATGTGAATTTTTTTTGTGTGTTATGCCTTGGTCACTATATTTAGTATGAATTGACCTAGTTAACTGATCTTACCGTTGAAAGGTGATCCTATCCATTGGAGTTATTTCCCCCTTGCATTATGTCTTGGTTGTTTTCCTTTGCATGGATGGTTGTGATCCTCTAATTTAACCTATGCAATGTAATCTCAATCATTGGAACTCGATGTTATATCCTTATAATTACGTCACATATATTTGTGATATTGAAATCAAACCATAGATATCTGCAATGAGGAATATTTCCACCATTTGATTGATATTTCTTACCTAGAATTTGATTCACAAAAGATTTCCCCAAAGAGACAACATGAAGATATGCCAATAATGTTAGGGTTTCCAAAAATTACGGTATTGTTGAGGAATTAGCCTTGGAAACATGTTCCATGTCTACATTAGAGGTTATTTAGAGTTTCCCCATGTAATGTAAGTATTTTCTTTCAGCTATTGGTAGGTTCAATTACTTTGATGCAAACTTGGTTAATTTTGACAAGGATAATCATAAGCCATTCTTCCCTCATCTTGCCACATTTCAAATTCATATATTGTCTTATGGCACTAACATCTTCTATACAATTGTTGATGAGGGATTTTCAATGTGTGTTATGTTTACTTCATGTTGGTGAGAATTAGGTTCTCTATAGATTGTTCTGACTCCCACTATGTTAACTACATTTGATGGTCAATCATTTAGACCTAATCAAGTTATACATGTTTTCCCTATTGAATTGGGGGGAACAATGGTATGAATAGAGGTTAAGGTTATTGAAATTGTGTTAGATTATAACCTTGTAATTGGATATAGTTTGAAATATGCCATGATCATGGTGGAATTATCAATGTTTTAATTAATTTTCTTCCCTCACCAAGGACACATCATCACCATTAATTAGTTGTTGTACTACTAGTATAATCTAGCTACCACCTTGGGATTGAATATTCCAGTGGTGGATAATTCCATGAGGGAAAGAGAAAATATGGGTTTTTAGTTGTATTCTACATTTATGGGAACTTTTTACTTTCCTTCACCCATTGATTCCATTGAATCTCATCTAATATATGCAATTTCATCAATTGTAATAGATATGAGTGATTAATAATAATCTAGGAGTTATAAGACACAATATTTGTCCTCCTTAAAATAAAATATTTGAATAATTATCCTTGGATATTACCTAATTTGTGTACTTTGGTATATGAAGAAGGATATGTTGAAGTAGTTGTGCTACTGTATATAGTTTATTACTTATCAAGGTATTCAAGCAGCTCCTGTGAACCTTGAATGTGATTCTTCTCAGAATAACTTGATCAATTTATTTCACCCATTTGGTATTTCAACTCTCCAACTTCATAGGAATCCATTGATATGGTATTTCTATTTGATGAGACGATTATTGAATCCATGAATACCTCTGGAGGCTATGGGAGGATATGCATCATCAATTGTAATTATTTCTAGAGTTTAATAAGTTGGAAGCTTAGAAAAATATTTTGATTACCTCTAGAGATTTTGCTTATTTAATGACTTATTTTTTTCTAGTGAGGTATATGATGAAGGAAATAAGGCCATTTTTTTAAGGAAAATATCTATTCATATCTCTAAGATCCCCGGTGTTATGATATATTATGCATCTAGAACATGTTATTGAATTCCTAGTGCTTAGTACTCATCATTGTGATTATATAGGACTTTGGTTTTGTCATATTTTCATTCATTATCCAAAAATTCACCCTTTCCCATGTTTTTTTTAGAATAATCAACCCATAGTTTACCCACTTAGACATTAATTCATTTATTTTTGTCTTATTTTCCTAGTTCATGTGTCCCACCTTGTGCAAGTTGCTAATTGCCTATCCATAGAGGTCAAACTTGCCATATCTGACTCATGTAGCGCTTGGGAAAGCCTTAGGAACCAAATCTTCTTTATTCCTGGCCTCCTAGGTGCCTATCTGCTTTTTCTGCTTTATTGCCTGCTTTTTTAGTGTTTTAAGGCACATGGGAAAGCTAGAATAGGTGAGGTGAACTTGTTTTTTTTCCTACACATCCTCCTCTCTTTTCTCCATGAAAAAGCATGTATGAGCTGCCATTCCACCACTCTTTAGCTTTCCTATGCCTTTTTGCCAATTCGTGAGCTCCATGACAGATTTGGGATCCAACTTTTACACCTATGGGGGATTTGCTTATTTTTGGTAAGCCTGCTTTATGCTATATTTGGATGCTTCCTCATGCATTTTATTTCTTCATGTATTCTATTTATTCAGCAGCCTATGATATTACAGGGTTGGCTATTGTACACTCAGTTAATATAATTTTGTGTTACAACTCCATATTTAGTCTCCATTGTTAGCAATTTTGCATGATCAATTGATAATTGTTGTGGGTAAAATTAATCTACTGCTGGCATGAATTTCTACATGGTATCAGAGCCATTGTAGGTTGTTACTCTCCTTCAAAAATTGTTTTGCAGGTTCGACATCAAGACTGGGAGCCTTCTACTGACAGCCAGGATAGATTTTCTAAAGCTATGGATTCACAGAAAACTATCTTGACTCCATTCAACTATTTTGAATGGAAAGCAGAGATGGAGATCTTGTTGAGAGCGAAAGGCCTCTATAGGGTGAATATGGATATAGAAGCAGATCCCAATGCTGCTGCAGAGAAGATCAAATGGCACAATCGGAGAGATGAGGCCTATGTCCTCCTATGTCTCAGTATTTCCCGAGACCTCCTTTTCCATCTCGATGGATTAAATTCACCGGATCAAGTATGGGAGAAGCTTTCTGATATTTTTGGAAAGACAGATGAGATGAGGGGACATCAGATCGAAAATGAGCTGATTTCTCTGAGTCCCAGTAGCTTTGAATCCCTGCAGCTATATTTCTCCAAGTTCAAAGCACTAGTTTTGCAGCTGAAGCAATGTGGTATAGAAAAGAAAGATGATCAGCTCATATTTGCCATCCTCTTGAAGCTAGGACCTGGCTACTCAGTCTTTGTTTCAACCTTCTATGCCACAAAACTCACAGCTCGGACCTGGAAGATGCCTAGCCTTGCAGATTTCATGGAATCTCTCACACAAGAACAAGACAAGCTGGTGATGATGGGCACCATCAAACCATCTAAATATCAAGCTTTGATTGCTGGAGATTCCAGGGTGGATTCAAAAAGCAAAAATAAAGCTAAAAATCGACCTGAGCAAAGAAGAGACAAGAAGCAGTCTCCAAAGGATCAACAAGGTCCCAAGAAAAATACCCAGAAGAAGGAAAACAAAGGTGAAATGAACAAGTGCTCATACTGTTCGAAGGGCAATCACACTGAAAGCTCTTGTATGAAAAATTAGATAGACATGCTGACCAATCTCTTGGAGAATAATGGCATCTCCCTTCCAGAAATCTCAAAGAAGAGAGAAGGAGGATCAAGTTCAGATGACAAAGAGAGATTTCATTCTCTAGTTGCTGGCACATCAAGCTCACCCAGTTTTATCATAGATTCTAGAGCTTCAAGACACATGGTTTCGACTAAGGAGGCCTTCTCCTCACTGG
>LPNX010742864.1:64307-207136 GCA_001517045.1 Pseudotsuga menziesii
GCGATTGGGAAGGTGATAGCACAGATAGAAATTCCACTTCAGGTTATGTGTTCATACTTGCAGAAGGACCAATCAGCTGGTCAAGCAAGAAACAGAGTGCCATTGCACTCTCATCTACAGAAGCTGAGTACAGAGGAGTTGTTATTGCAACAACTCAGTGTTTATGGTTGCAGGGTTTACTTGGAGAGTGTGGTTTCGAACCTGAGTACTCAACTACCATCTGCTGTGATAACCAGAGTACCATTCGAATCTACAAAAATCCAGTTCAGAAGCAGAGAACCAGACACATTGAGATTCACATGCACTACATCAGAGAGCTTGTGCATGATGGCACCATTCACCTACTCTTCTGTTCATCTTCAGAACAAGTAGCTGATATCTTCACCAAAGCATTTTGTGAGAAGACCTTCAGCAATCTCAAATCACTGCTGGGGATTTCTGATCATGCTGTAAAGGCATGAGTGGAGACAAGATTCTACAATTTTGTTTTACAGTCCATGTTTAAGGGAGCATTTTCCCAAGTTGGTTTTGCCTCTTTCCTTGTTTATTTGGACATGCAGTGTGTAAAGGGTGACTAAGCTTTGTTTCTAGGCCCTATATTTTTGATTTATTACTCATAAAGTCAGGATTAAGGGGGGGTGTTAGAATAATCAACCCATAGTTTACCCACTTAGACATTAATTCATTTATTTTTGTCTTATTTTCCTAGTTCATGTGTCCCACCTTGTGCAAGTTGCTAATTGCCTATCCATAGAGGTAAAACTTGCCATTTATAACTCATGTAGCACTTGGGAAAGCCTTAGGAATCAAATCTACTTTATTCCTGGCTTCCTAGGTGCCTATCTGCTTTTTCTGCTTTATTGCCTGCTTTTTTAGTGTTTTAAGGCACATGGGAAAGCTAGACTAGGTGAGGTGAACTTGTTTTTTGTCCTACACATCCTCCTCTCTTTTCTCCATGCAAAAGCATGTATGAGCTGCCATTCCACCACTCTTTAGCTTGCCTATGCCTTTTTTCCAATTCGTGAGCTCCATGACAGATTTGGGATCCAGCTTTTACACCTATGGGGGATTTGCTTATTTTTGGTAAGCCTGCTTTATGCTAGATTTGGATGCTTCCTCATGCATTCGATTTCTTCATGTATTCTATTTATTCAGAAGCCTATGATATTACAGGTTTGGCTATTGTACACTCAGTTAATATAATTTTGTGTTACGGCTCCATATTCAGTCTCCATTGTTAGCAATTTTGCATGATCAATTGATAATTGTTGTGGGTAAAATTAATCTACTGCTGGCCTAAATTTCTACATTTTTTAGTCATGTATATTCATTATACTAAATTTTAGGAGCCTCCTTTTATTTAGGGACTCAGAGCATAATGAGAAATGATGACCATTGAGAGTCGATCAAGTCCCCTCTTAGGATGTGTTCCCTCTCGATATTCTCACTGCTATATTTTATCCTATAACTCCCTGATGCACCATTTTGTCCCACCTGCCTTCAATTAGCATCAGTTATCTTCCCAACCATCAGTTACCATTAGTTAACTTGCCATCGATTAGGAGTTATAACTAGAACTAATGTATAGTCATGTATAGGATTAGGATCACAAATTATTTTGATTGTAATATATTTATATATCCAACTTATTTTTGGATAATAGATGAATACCAATTACTCCATCAGAGCTTATTTTCTCTAGTGAAATGTCTCAATTTTCATGCGCATCTTAGTAAAACTAAGTGAGAATTAATTTTATTTGTGATATCTTCTATGTAAAATTTCACATGGTATCAGAGGTTTGTTGAGAAAAGTAATATTCCTGAGTGTTTTCAAAGTGTTTTGCATGTGTAGTCGCTTCCAGTTTTGCACTAGGAACAACATAGTATCCACATAATTCCTAGGGAAATTACATTTAGTTAATTTGGTTCATCTAAATTGGTTTGCCCAGGTGTGATGAAATCCTAAATGTGCATACTATAGAATATCTCATGCATGAAGAATACTATTGATCCTATGGCATATATTTTAGAGAAAAATAGCATTCCTCCTCCTGAGGGTGTAAGGAGAAAAGAAGTTAGATCAAGATCAGATGAAAAAGAGAGATGTCATACAATGATGGCTGGAATTTCAAAGTTCCCTTACTTCATCATTGACTCTAGTGCATATAGACACATGTATGCATCCATGGAATCCTTCTCTACATTTAATCCCACTAGTGTTCCATCTATTCTCATGGGTGATAATTATGAGATTCCATCTAGAGGCAAAGGAAGAATCAATCTTGATTTTGGGTGATTCATGGATGTTCTATATGTTCTCTCACTAGATAGAAATATTTTTTCAATGTATAAAATGACACACATAGGAGTTCCAAATAAAGTTGTGTTCACTCATAGTGATATTGAAATTGCTAACATCTCTACTAGAAAAGTCATTGCACTTGGTACTGTGAATCATGATTCAAAGATATATTATATTTCTCACTTATTTCCCTATTTGACACCAAATGCACTCCTTACATATGAAAATGAAGTCAGTAGGCTATGACATGAGAGGTTTGTTCACCTCAACTACAGGTATCTGCAAGAATTGTACAAGTAGTGTATGGTTGTAGGTATTGCAAACATTAAATTACCAAATGGTACATGTCAAGGTTGTATGATTGTAAAACATCTATAGAACAAATTTTCAAAATGCCAGGCATGGAGAGCCTCCTTACCTCTCGAATTGATCCAAAGTGATGTCACAAGACGTCTTCCTAAACCTTCCTTTATTAATGCTAGATATGTTATAACATACACATATGATTATTCAAGATATTGTTGGGTTTGTTTACTCAAGTTCAAATACGAAGTGTATGAAATTTTCAAAGTTTTTAAAGCTTTCGATGAAAATATTTTTGGAAATAAGATCTAAATGATTCACACTAACTATGAAGGGGCGTATGTGAAAAAAAATTTGTAGTAACTTTGTGCTAATGAAGGAATCCAAATGTAACACATTGTTCCCTACACATCATAGCATAATGGTGTGGTAGAGCATAATAACATAGATGGATACATGCATTATTGATTCAAAGTCACTTTCTCCTACATTGTGGGAAGAGGCCATAAACTATGCTAATGATACATCCAGAACATAGTTCCTCACAAGGATTTGAAATTCACAACACCATTTGAAGCTTGGACTAGGCACAAGCTTGATGTGTCACACCTTCGAATCATTGGTTCCAAAGCTTGGGATAGGGTTCCTTGGGAAAAGAGAAAGGCCTTACAGCCTTAGGTTCAAGAATGCATCCTTATTATATATGCTAAAGAAGATAAGGGATATAAATTTTTTGGATCCTCCCACAATGAGGACCTTCATTGAGAGGAGTGTACAATTTGAAGAAGGTACTTTGCAAGACATTGAACAAGATGAAGAAGAAATATTAGATCCTCCTCCACCACTTAAATATGAATAGGATAGGAATCCACCTAATATGATATTTGTATTCCAATACTAATTATGAATATGATCCATATCCAAATCCAGTTGATCCAATAGATCCAACATCAAATCCTAAATGGGATGAGAATACCATTGAAGCAGCTTGCACTCTCTACTACTAACCCACTTCTTCCTAAGATATGTTTCATGATGATTGGATTTGATCCAAAATCATTTTATTAGGCCTCCCAAGATCCAATATGGAAATCTACAATGGATGAATACTACTAGTCTCTTCAAAACAATAGAACATGGGAGCTAGTTCTACTTCCTCCTGGAAGGAAACTTGTTTAGTGCAAGTGGGTATATTGAACCAAGATGGATTAAGATGGGGAAACATGTAATTACAAGGATATCTTGGTAGAAAATGGATTATCTCAAGTCCAATATATTTCTTACATAGAGACATTCACTCCTGTAACAAATAACGACTATGTTAGATTGGTTTTGGCCATTGTTGCATCCAAGCACCGGGAGGTGCACCACATGGATGTTAATAGTATATTTCTCCATGGAAATATTGAGGAGGATATATAAATGAAACAAACAAAATGATACATTGAAGATCCTTCACTTGTGTGCATACTAAGGAAGTCTCTCTATGGACTCAAGTAGGATCCCAACGCTTGGTATGCTAAGATGGAGTCCTTCCTTTTGTCGCAAGAATTCAAAAGAGGAAAATCAGATCTGAATGTGTAGATGAAGTATGATGGTGAATATATTTTAATAATTATATTATATGTTGATGATTTGTTGATCATAGGCATTTTATCTACAAGCCTTGCTTCTGTTAAATATGCTTTGCATAATTAATTTTCTATGACTAAATTGGGAATTTTGAAGTGGTTTCTTGGACTTGAAATATCATAGACTATTTCAAGTATCAAAACCTCACAATCCAAGTATGAATCATATTTGATTAACAAGTTTTATATGACAGAGTGCAATCTAATGTCATTTCCTTTTCTCTCTAGTGTTAGTCTTGAGGATGGTGGTTCTTCACTTTTAGTGAAAAATACATTATATAGACAATTGATTGGGAGTCTCTTGATCCTCACACACACTCACCTTGATCTATTCTTTGTAGTGAGTGTTGTTTCCAGATACATGTAGGATCCCCATGAACTTAAACTAGAAATCAACAAAGAGGATCATTCACCATGTGCAAGGGATAAAGAATTTTGGTATACATTATGCAATTGAGTTTCCACTTGATATTGTTGGGTATACTAATTCAGAATGGATTGGTGATATCTTAGATTGGAATTCCAATTTTGGTTATGTTTTCATGAATGATTCTAGTCTTATATGTTAATCAAGTAAGAAGCAGTAAACCATTGTTCTATCATCTGCTGAAGATGATTATAGAGGTGTTGTTAATGTAGCTACATAGTCCATTTGGTTACAGGTCATCATGTGTGAGTTTTGGATTCACTCTAGTGATCCTACTGTCATATTTTGTGACAATTAGAGCACTATTAAGACCTCAAAATATCTAGTTAAGAGGAAAAGTACTAATAATATTGAGATCCACATGCACTACATTAAAGGTATCAGGATTTCTAATCCTCCCTTGACCAAACTATCTATTAGATTATTTTATCCCAACTTAGGATTTTATTTAATTATTTGGGTCCACTAGTACCATTGGGTCCACTTGGCCTAATGGGGCCTAATGGGGCCACATGTACCATTTACTAGAGTGCGGGGAACACCGATAGAGGATAAATTCCACTGACTGCACTTGCATGCATCAGTTTAGGATCCTCCTAGGCCAATCCCTACATTTTAGGAGCCACTGGGAGTCCCAGCACCAACCTCCTTCAGTCAGTTGGATTTGGAAGTAGTTAAGGATTAGTTATTTTCTAGTTACATTTAGTTAGGTCACAATCAGTTTAGTTAGCACCAGTTATACATGGTTGCATGTGGATAAGGCACCTTTTCTCACCTACCATTTCAATTATACTGAGTTAACTGATTATAACTAATTTTGTGACTTGATTAGACATATGGAGTTAACCACTTGGACTCCGATAGTGATTGAGAAATATTTAGTTAGCTATGCAGTCATATAAAGGCACATCCAGTTGGGAGATTCAAATTCATTCCTCATGATTCAAATTATTTTCCTGTGTAACACTATTGTAACAATGGATTATGTAATGAAGATAATATTGTAATTCTCCAAGAAACACTTGTCTCTCTCCTGTGAGATTTGATTTGTTCAGTTTGTATAATTCATTCATATTGACTACATCAATAATTTCAGACTCATTGCTTGATGATCTAAATTGCACATCGATTCTAACATGGTATCAAAGCCATTTCAAGAAAGCTTCATGTTTGTCTACTCTTCATTGAACACCAGAATTAGCTGGGTTTCCACATAAGTCCCGCAAAGAGTGCCTTGCTTCCTATGAATTTATTCAGAGTGGTGGTGCGAGCATGGTGGACCGTGAGAAAGTGTTCATTTCAAAAGGGAAGGCATGATTTTAACATAATTCGAATGTTTTAGTGTTTTGTAGTGAAATTATACAGGTGCTATGTAGCTTGTGTGAATATATTGTCTTTTCCAGCCGGAGAATTATGGATTCTCAATATCCTAACACCCTGCAATTATGTTGATTGTATGAAAGATATGTAGTTGGCCTTGCGCAAGCATGGCTACTTCAGGATAATACTTGGTAGGGAGGTTTAGCCCCATCATCCAGTTGAAAGAAACAAGTTTTTGAACCGCTTAGATGAACCTTTCAGTTATCTATGTACTCACATATCTAGAAATCTCCTCTTCCACCTTGAAGGTTTGAGGACCCCCGTAGAATCTCGGGAGAATATTGAAGAATTTTTTGAAAATAAATATGAGCTTTAGGGACACATTCTGGAGAACGAGTTGGTAGCCTTACATCCCAGCAGTTTTGAGACGGTGCAACAATTCTTTACTAAATTCAAGTTTCTTGCACTTCAATGCAAGCAGTGTGGAATATAAAGAAAGAATGAGCAGCATGTGCCCTCCATACTTGGCAAACTAGGGTCTGAGTATTATGTATTTGTCTCAATATTCAATTCTGGGAGAGCTTCCATTCCTAATTGGAATATTTCCTCACTTTATGCCTTTGTTGAGTCCTTAATCCAAGAGAAAGAGAAGTTGATCCAGATGGGAGTCATCAAGACTTCCAAAGATCAAGCTAACCTAGTGACAGACTCTACCAAAGAGCAAGATAAAGGGATATCTAAAGGGAAGGAACATAAAACAACTAATTCGAAGCCTAAATAGAATCTAAATACTTCTAAAGGAGCCTTCGGCTCTAAGAAAAAGAATAAGTTCAAAAATAAGATGTGTCGCTATTGTATGAGGGGTTTTCACCTTGAAGAATCCTGTATGAAGAAGCAAGTAGACCAATTGACTTCTCTCCTCAAGCTGAATAACATTGCTCTCCCTCAAAGAGAAAATAATTTAGATGATGGAAATGAAAGGTGCCATGCTTTGAAATCTGGCCTCCCTAGGTCAACATCCTATTTGATTGATTCTGGAGCATCCAACCATATGGTTGTCTCCAAGTATTTCTTCTCCACTCTCAACCTCATAGAAGGGCCTACTATTCACATGGGAGATGATTCCAAAATTCTAGTAGTAGGAAGAGGTACCATCAAAATTCAGCATGGTGAGTTCAAAGATGTCCTCTATGTGCCCTCCCTTGCAGCTAATTTGTTGTCTGTATATCAGATGACTCACACTGGCTCACCGAAGCAAGTGGTGTTTGGACCTGACTCGATAGAGATCACAAATATCTCAACTGGGGATATTGTCATGAAAGGAATTGTTGATCATGCCTCCAAGGCATATGTTTTCTCTCACCTCATTCCATACATAGTTCCAACACAACCACAACTTCTATTCAAAGTAGATAAATGTATAAACATTCCTTTAATTCCTATCACAGATACAATTTTATTGCATGGAATTATAGATTCAAATTCAAAAGAGGAGGAACACCAGCATGATCTAGATATTAGGCTTACACCTTAAAGAGATCTAAATCCAGATCCAAAATCTACCTCATTTCAGCAGCCTAAATGGGCTCAGCAGCTCACAGAAGCATATGGAAATAGTGCTGGGGATCCAGATGACAAGAGAATAACGAGGTCCCAGTATCAGAAAGAGAATGTTGTATTGTCCCACACAGATACACTTCTCCCTGAGAGGTGTTTCATGATGTTGGGGTCAAATCCTAAATATTTCAAGGAATCTTTCCATGAACCTAGATTGCAAGCAACCATGGATGAGGAGTTTGATTCGCTACATGACAATAAACCATGGGAACTTGTCTCCTTACCTCCATGGAGGAAGCTTGTTCAGTGCAAATGGATCTAAATGACCAAGATAGCTTCAGATGGAACCACTACCAAGTACAAGGCTCGATTGGTGTCCAAAGGATACTCCTAGGTTTAAGGTTTGGACTGAAATGAGACATTCTCTCCAATAGCTATAATGGATTCCATCAGGTTTGTCTTGGTATTTGCAGCTTCCAAAATGAAAGATGCAAATCAGATTGCAATGTCTACATGCATAAGAAAGATGATTTCTTGCTTTTGATTGTATTGTATGTGGATGACTTGTTCATTACTAGCATCTCTGCTGCTAGATTGACAACCATCAAGTCTTCTCTAAACAAAACATTCGCTATGACTGACCTAGGACTGTTAATACAGTTCATTGGGCTCGAAGTAAGTAAGAAGAATTTGGGAATCATGATCTCATAGTCCAGGTCTTCATCAGACATGCTTAGGATATTTCACATGGAATATTGCAAGGCAGCCCCTTGTCCCTTTCTATCTGGCATTAGGCTTGAAGAAGGTGGCTCCACACCTTTGGTATATAGCACTCTCTACAAAAATATCATTGGAAGCCTTATGTATCTCACACATTCAAGACCAGATATATCCTATGATGTGAATATTTCTTCCAGGTACATGTAGGAGCCACATGAGTTTCACTGGAAGGAAGAAAAGAGGATCTTGCACTATGTGCAGGGTACTATGGATTATGGGATTCACTATGCAGCTGCAACACAACTTGATCTCATAGGTTTCACAGACTCATACTAGGTAGGATATGGAAATGATAGGAAATACACCTCGGGTTTTGTATTCATGATTGGATTTGGGCCAATTTGTTGGTCCAACAAGAAGCAAGCAACACTTGCACTCTCTTCAGCAGAAGCAGAGTATCGGGGAGTTGTGAATGTAGCTATTTAGGAAGTATGGTTGCATGGCATCTTGACAGAGTTCAGGATTAATACTTCACCTACAGTGGATCTTTATTGTGACAACCAGAGTACTATCAAAATTTCTAGTGATTCAGTTCAGAAGCAGAGGACAAAACACATAGAGGTTCACATGCACTACATCCAAGAACTGGTGCATGAAAAAACCATCACATTGCACTACTGTCCTATAGAGGAGCACATTGCAAACATTTTCACCAAGTATTTCAAAGAAAAGTGATTTTCCTTTCTCATGTCTCTTTTAGGTGTTAAGGCTTGACTCCCAGTTCCTATTTCTGCTTATCTTGAGAGGGGGGGGTTTCCCATGAGGTTTTCCCTTGTTTCCTCGGTTTATTAAGCAACATTTTTTATCTTTTAAATTGTACATGGGTGACTTTTGGCCTTGTTTCTAGGGCCCATACTTGTCCAAGTTAGGACTTAAGGGGGGTGTTAGGATTTATAATCCTCCCTTGACCAAACTATCTATTAGATTATTTTAGCCTAAATGAGGAGTTTTATTTAATTATTTGGTCCAACTAGTACCATTGGTTCCACTTGGCATAATGGGGCCACATGTACCCATTACTAGAGTGTGGGGAACACCAATAGAGGCTAAATTCCACTGATTTCACTTGCATGCATCAGTTTAGGTGCCTCTTAGGCCAATCCTACATTTTAGGATCCATTGGGAGTCTCAGCACCGACCTCATTCAGTTAGTTAGAGTTGGAGCTAGTTAAGCTTAGTTGTTTTCTAGTTACATTTAGTTAGATCACAATCAGTTCAGTTAGCATCAGTTATGCATGGTTACGTGTGGATAAGGCACCCTTTCTCACCTACCACTTCAGTTAGACTGAGTTAACTAATTATAACTGATTGTGTGACTTGATTAGACATCTGGAGTTAACCACTTGGACTCCGATAGTGATTGAGACATCTTTAGTTAGCTATGCAGTCAGATACAGTCATATACAGATGGGAGATTCAAATTTATTCCTCATGATTCGAATTATTTTCCTATGTAACACTATTGTAACACCAGATTATGTAAGGAAGATAATACTGTAATTCTTTGAGCAATATTTGTCTGTTTCTTGTGAGATTTGATTTGTTTAGTTTGTATAATTTGGTCCTATTCATTGCAACAATAATTTCAGACTCGTTACTTGTTGAACTAAATGGAACAACAATTCTAGCAAAAGGGTTGGTGTAATATCACATCATTTCACTATAGTATTATCCTTCTATAGAGTAGGATGTAGACATCTTTACTAAACAATTTACAAAAAATAAGTTCACTCATCTTAGATCACTCATTGGGGTGAGGGATTCCATGGACAAGATAACTTAGATTTACTTCATATCCATTTTGAGGGGGGTTTTGTTCCCACTGGGTTTTCCCTCTTTCCTCAGTTGATTTGGACAAGTAAAGTCATTTTTGATGTAAAGGGTGACCTTTGGTATTTGTTACCACGGACCTATTTTTATTTTCCTCACATAAGTCCGGCTTAAGGGAGGGGTTGATATTACCCATATAAACCATGCTATTGACATCCTAGTGCTTATTCCTCATCATTGTGATTATATAAAACTTTGTGTTTGTCATCTTTGTCTTAATTATCCACAGATGCACCCTTTTCCATGTTTTTAGACATGTAGAGTCAGTATCCTAAATTTTAGGAGCCTCCTTAGATTTAGGGACCAGAAGCACAATGAGCATTGATGACCAGTGACAGTCAATCACGATTCCTCTTCGGATATGTGCCCTCTTCATTAGAGGAATTTTGAGGTCTAAAATGGGCCTCCTAAGGAAAATAATAAAATAATAGTTAAAATAAAAAAATAATATTTATTAATTTTGGAGGAAGAAAGAAAAAACTACTTTTTGTGTTTGTATTTTCGACATATCTCCCTATGTGTTTACTAAAATTTCGATTGAGAGAGATCATTGGATGTGGAATTTAATTATGCATCCAACGAGTACCCACATTACATACTTTTGATGGACCCTGCTACCCCAAAAATAAGAAATACCTGAAAAAATGTGATGATGACATTTTTCAGCTATTTCTTGTTTTTAGGGAAGCGGGTTTGTCAAAAGTATGTAGTGTGGGTACTCGTTGGATGAAAAATAAAATTCTGCATCCAACGAGTTCTCCCAGTCGAAATTTGAGTAAAAACACAGGGATATATGTCGAAAATACGAACAAAAAAAGTAGTTTTTTTTATGACAAATATGTCAATTCAACCATTATGGTTGACTCATTTTATTGAAATTCTATTGGTTCTTGAATTCCAACTCACAAGAACTTATTGTTGGCACGTTTTCTTATAAGGCCCATTTTTGACCCCAAATTTCCTCTGATGGAGATTCTCACTACTATAGTTTATCCAATAACTCCTTGATGTGTCATTCTCACCCACCTACCATCAAATATCATCAGTTAACTGGCCAACTATCAGTTAGTTGGCCATTGATTAAGAGTTATAACTAAAAATCATGTATAGTGATGTAATTCATGTAAAGTAATCCTACCACATAAATAGAATTCGAATGCCTCCTAAGGCTCATGAATTATTTTTATTGTAGTATATTTGGATGTATTTGTAACTTCGAAATGTATTCACTTGTATACCTTATGTATTGTACCCCGATGTTTATTCCAGGAAGTATCTATAATGTAATTGAGTTATGTCATGCCCCGATGTTCCGATCGGGAGATTCAATAATGTAAACAAGTCATGTAAAGTCATTGAGGTTAACCCTCCATTGTAAGTCGGGGCAATAGTCCCCACAATTGAGTCAAGGTTAACCCTCCTTGTAGCTCAGGGAAAACCCTGGCTACGTCCAAAAATGGCTACTTTTCGTCTATAGGATGGAAGGGTAGGGTTCCTGTGAGGTATGGAAGAAAAAGAAACAAAACCCTATAGACAAGGTTAGGGCCAAGCTCCAAAACCCTGCACAACACTATTAGCAAACAAAGGAGCTACAATACATGAATGAAAACCTGCAACAAAGTATGAGAAAGAAACCTGCAAGAAAAATATATTAAAAAACTATAAGAAAAATGACATGAAATACAGATTATACCTTCTTTGGTTGAAATGGGCCACCATGCCCTAGCTTGGGGGAGCACCTCTCAATGGATGGGGAGCTTTGGCTCAATGAAAGAATGGAGGAGAGGGAGGGTGAATGGCTTCAGAGGAAAAGGGTCTCAAGACACTCACACAGGTAGCATAACAATAGGGAGATGAGAAGTCATTTGAGAGTGACCCCCACCAACCTATTTATACTTTTTCATGAGATTTTTAGGGTTTTAAGCCCTTGGTTCGGACTTTATCCCATTTCACTCAATATTTAGCTCCTTTGGGGGTTTTAAGCTCCTTTGAGGGGTTTTAGCCCCTATGAGAGCTATTTTGGCTCTTTTTAGGGGTTTTTAAGCCCTTTTTATATTTTTGAGCCTTTTTGAGGGAGTGGGGGTCAAATGAGGGTTGTACGTAGATGTCTTTGGTTGGTGTAGGTCATGTAGAGCTTACTGAGGAATTTTTTGGGTTAACATATTTCCCCCTGATGTGTGAGGGAAAAAACTCATCGTTTGGCCGACGGACATCATAGGATTTTCTGGGGATAGGTGGTGCTTCCTAAGATGGGGCATGGTGGCTTTTGGTTTTTGTATTAATATGGTTCCCATCAATGGGTGATATACAAATAATGTGTGACATGTATATGGAAGAGGCAGGCATACCCATGCTCATAACGATGTCAAATGAATAATGTGATCTAAGCTCTATAATGCAAGAGTCAATCATGTACAACTGATGATACATAGTGGTTGCCTCAAGAATAGGATGAATACAATACTGATCTGAAGAATTGCTACATTGGTGTAATCAGGAATATTGCACCTTCTGCAGACAGAAGCTATTCCTCTAGTCTAAATGGTTCAGATCTAGAACAAATGAGTGAATGACAAAGGATGAAGACCTTCTATGGATGTTGTAGACACCTAGAATACTGCTTCAATTGTGAACCTGTGTACCTGCAAATAGATCAAACATGCAAACACATCAAAGCTACCAGAAAATCATCTACTTATCCATGTTGGTGACTAAGGAATCTAACAACATGTACATGTGAAATCGAAACAATAGTAATGTGGGACAGAAATCAACTTTGCATTAAAAATGTATGGAGAAGATTACAACTGTTTCCTTAGTGTCGACAAGCATCTCCACGAGACAAAAACTTCATCCCCATAAGATCCAACTTTGTTATCTATGCTCTCTAATGACTTGGACTAGGTAGTCAATCCAACAACATAACAATACCTCTATAGTTCTCCCCCTCAATTATGGACATGAGCTTGTATTTATAAGGCTCAATGGATAGGAATAGTTGAGAGAATTGTGGGTGAGGTGGCTCTAAGATCCTATGATGGGGGATCTCGAGCTCAAACTAACACACAATGATAGGGATAAGGGAGGACACGAGGCTCATGATCTAGAAGCCTCGAGAAACTTCTCTTTTTCCCATTTTACCCAAGGTAACACTTTTCTTCTCTTATGACAAAGTGGTTTAGATGAGAAATGCTTTTGGACCAAAGACCATAGGCAGTGGCACTGCTTCTTGTAAATAGGATACAGGAGGTACTGAGTAGGGTACCACTCATGGGCCACAAGGAAAGCGCGGTGCTGAGTTTTTTCAAGTAGAATTGACAAACAAAGTAAGTTTCCACTCTAAGTGCTGGGATTAAGGGAAAACATGGAATTTAAGGGTCTTATAATATGGTGGTGACAGGATTTGGGTATAACAGAGTTCCCCCCAAAGCATGAGACTTAGAGGGATACGGTAACTGAGAGCTTTGAGAGAACAAGTTGTCACTTAGAGGTGAAAATGTTAGCTCGGTCGGAGAATGTCATCCAGTAGGCATCTGTAATACATTAATATTTTTTACTCATAGACACATGTAACCAACTCATGGCTATAGACCAATACAAAGCAGATCCATGAGGGGAATAAACAAGCATGGCTACTAGAATACATCGTAGATCCATGTGATAGAGGACTCAAACTTGGACATAGCTACTAGACATACAACGTAGATCTATGTGATACAGACGCAAAGTTGAGAATAGCCACGACCATACAAATGTGGATCCATGCTAGATACAAAACTCCATCGCAACCTAGGGAAAGAAATGAGTGCTAAACAAATAACCAGGGTCTTCGTCTCGTCTTCCACAAAGTATGATTCTATCCATGTGATTACAATGATCTGAAGTCGAACATGGTAGAAACCACTTGATTACTGACCAATCATGTGAACCGTTAACAAGTGCGAGGGAGATCACCATTGATGTCAATGATTCCCAAGGTACCCTAGTACAATCGACTGAGCATGAATAGATGCCTTGATATCGAACACCCAGTCGATTCTATTGATCAAAGGTCAATGATGTGAACCTATGTTGAGAGTGAGAGAATCTGTCATTAAGGCATATAGATCTCAAGGTACTAAGTTTTGTTTCTAAGACTATTTCTCAGATGATGAGCTAATGTCGACGGGAATAGTCTCGTCGAAGGAGGGCCATGATGAGTCCCACATCGTCAACACAAAACTTGGAACATAGTTCTAGAATGATGTGAAAGTAGTAACCACAAGATTGACTCAAAAGCACTGACACAGAGATTGGTTTGACTGCAGAGGTAAACTTCTTCAACTTCCCTTTGAACATCGGGCAGCATGACAAAAGACTTGGCAGCATAACTGAACCAGAGAAACACACAGTGCGATAGTGGACAATGCATTCTTTTGAAAGACTCAAAGGAGTGGCATGACTCATGAAAGTGGATTGTCATAGAGACCAGCTGAATACCCAGTTGACTGAAATGATATGCAGACAAGTGTCATGTTCAAAGGTAATGACAAACTACTTCCATTTATTTGCAAAATGATTCCCTTCCCATTTCCCACATCATGATTGATGAGTGCCTATTTTCGGTTTTACGAGTTCAAAGAGGGTAACAAACACTCGGTATAGCTCATTCGAAGACAAGTCCAAACTCATATGTTTTACAAACCTCTGAGAGGAGGGGTTCATTCCCAGAAGAGGGTCTCTCAATGTTTAATTTAACGAGTCCAATGAAAGAAAACTCGGTATCGTTCATGTTTAGAGAGTCTGAACAACCATGGAAGAAGACTCCAAAGGGTCCTTTTTCATATGATTTAGTCCCTAAGGTAGAAAAAGTATAAAATAATAACTTAGAGAACTATTCTAATCATGATTGGCTGGAGTGTTCCTTTTTCGTAAATAGTCTATCCGAATCGAAAAAGAGATAACCTACCGTCAGAGAGACGGCTCTTCAAATGCTTTAACGAGCGTGAAGAAGACAAGATCGCTCGACGATATTTTTGTATTTAAGGAGCCCAAAAAGAGTTTAAAGAATACTCCATTAGGTCTCTTTTCACAATGATAGATTTTACGAGTTTGAAAAGAATCAGAAACAGACTCGAACCTTTGATACTAAGTTTCGAGAGCGTGACCAAAGTGTCGCAAAAAATGCTCAATGACTTTTTCCATTTTATGGTAGTACGAAAAAGTAAAAAAGGAACTCCCAAAAATTTACTGCTACTGTTCTTCTATCCTGCAACAACTCAAAAACAAGTGTTAAATGCACCCATAACTGACATTAAGGGGTTACAACTGATAGATTTTGAATAATAAATGATTTTAAAACAAAACTGTAGTATGTCAAACCCAAAAATGTGTATAAAATCCATTAAAATAGTAAAAAACAAAACATTTTACTATTTAGCTATAGTGGAGAGCATTTGGAGCACTTTCCTGGTCATATTTTTAGTTATTGATAGCGGGAGCTTCCACCATTAGATTTGAGCGCCGTCAGTTCCAGGTAATAGCCTAGACCCTACTCTTTCATCTTATGTCTTCAATTTTGATTTTTAATGGTGTTTTGGACTTGTATGGCAAGCCCTAAAATCATGGGAGTGGGCATCGCTCTTATCCCTTACAGGATAAGCAGTACCTCGCTAGAATCGTGCCGAGAACATAGCGCACAGGCAGTGCCACCGCCTGTCCTCAACGAGGCACAGGCGGTGCCGGCCATGGATAAATAAAAATAGACACACAAGGCAAACTAGCTCATTTCATTAGATTTGAATGATTAAGAATGATTCTAATGAGGCCTGTGATTGTTTTTGGCAGGTTCTTACTGATAAAAAATGGTCATATGGAAAGAAAGACAACATGATAATGACGACGCCTTTTTCAAGTGAAATGCGGGTTGCATAGTCGCATTGAGAGATTATGTACTTTTAAAAAATTTCCACACACCTAGTATGGTATCACACGAGTGATTGCTAGAGCACATACTCTGGATGTGGAATTCAGAGCAACAATACTTCAAGGTTGGTGCTCACATTTTGACAATGGAGGTAGAGGACATCTACTTCTTGACTGGACTTTCGAGACGGGATGCTCCCATATCGCTGAATGGTTCTCGCGGAGGGGATATCACTACACAGGAGTTGATAGAACGTCATTGTATTCTTGGGACAAGGACATCGATGAAGAAAATCCCCATAAAAGCAGTGATGGATGGACCTCTACGGACTGTAATTTTTACCATGCAGAGAGTGGCAGGAATCCAAGGAGTGCACCAGGCATCTAGAGCACATATGATCTATTCCATAGAGGCCATGGCACCTATAGTCTTTAACTGGGTGGAATCCCTGCTTCCGATCTTCAAGGATCAGCAGGGGGAACTGAAGCAATTTGGTTTTGGTTCCATTCTAGCTTGATTCTTCTTTGAGTGGGTTCCAGAGATGAGACCTCAAGCGGTCTTTATAGAGCTGAGAGCATGGGACCCTTTCATGTAGAGGTGGGTCCAGATTATGGCTCATATTGGAGTAGGCAAGGGGAAGGTAAAGTTCGGTGACCGGTTCTTTCGATGGTTGAGAGATCAGATCCTCATGGTGGAGGATTATGCATATGTAGGAACTAACTTCACCGGTGACCTTGACCTATCGCTCCCACTTGGCAGACAGTGGGGTGACATCGGTAAGAAGCAAAAAACCCTAAAATGGAAATAGTGTTTTTATTTTTTTGATGTTTTCTATTTTTTTATGTTAAGTAACGAGACTTGAATATTGTCATGTAGACATCGGAGCAGCATGAATTGGGGGATATTCCCCATTGGATAGACGAGCCAGAGCCCGTTTTGTACTGCAGGGTGATGATGTGACCGGGGAGTTAGAGGAAAACCTGGAGAGGTTGACGCTAGACATCCCTGATGCTTCCATTGATGACCTCCCTCTGAGGTATCAGAGGCCTATAGCGAGAGTACCGGGTCACTTCAGCAGACTGCTACTTAGAGTAGCCCAGGCAGTGATGTGTTACCACGAGCATCATTAGAGGATGTGTGCATGATGTATCCATTGAAAGTTGATAGCTTTAGGATTTTGTATGGTGATTTTTACCTGAAATCCTATGTGCTTCAAATGAGGTCTCGTGACCTATTTTTTGTAAAACATGTTCATATATATATATATATATATACAGACTTTTACCTGGTGTTTATATGTCTCAAATGGTGAATGTATTTTACATGAGTTTTATGTGTCTTTAATTGTTTATTTACAATGAACCAATTTTTATTTTCATGTCATGAATGGGAAATATGCTAATTTAGGATGCAATTAGCTAATGAGTCAGCAATTACATTATGTTCCCTAGGGATATGCCTATAGGTGATAGTTTCAAATGACCTTTCTAACAAGCATACCCTCTAAAAGATATGGAGAAGCACTAGATTACTAATGGTGTAAACATGGTTTAGATGACAAACCACTAGTTGTGAGTCCATCAAGACTACCAAATTGTGAACATCCTGGGAGGCAGCTTCAGTCATAAGACATACGACTACTCGATGCTTGGTGATGTTGTTGGTAGCAGGACCAATACAAACCGCTCCTGAACTGACCAAATCGTAAGCTGGGGAATAGAGAACCCAAGCAGCTGAGGAAAGATTCAAGGTGTGGCGGTAAGCACCATCAGCAAAGTCATAGAAAGACATCTGCTCTGCATGACCAAAACATGGTATAAACAGATACGAACACTTAAACTCAAAACCATATTGAAAATACTTAAGCACACTGAAATTCAAGCAATATACATATATATAAGATACTATCCAGGAGAGATCTAGGCATAGTACCTCTTCAGGTACAACCTATTGTGAGGCTGCCTTAAAGGGATTCCATCGTAATCTACAAGCTCGTAGGCCCCTTTATCTAAAACTTTAGAAATGACGAAAGGACCATACCACATGGATTCAAAATTTCCTTTCCCTAGTTTCTCATATCTTTGATCGTAAGTCAAAACTAGGTCACCCTCGTTAAAGGCACGAGGTTGGACAGATTTATCATACTGTGCCTTGATGCATTTCTTATGTGCCTCATTAGCCAAGGCATAATCTCTCCTAGTTTCGTCAAGGTTGTTCAAGTATAAAAATCTCTCTTCCTTTGCGGAAGTGTTTGGGAGAATTTTGACGGAAAATTTCAAGGATGGAATCTGACATTGAATCGGTAAGACAGCTTCGAGTCCATAGACAAGATGGAAAGGTGTGAAACTAGTAACTGTTTTCACCAAATTCCTGTAAGCCTAAAGAGCAGAGAAAGGATATGGTGCAAGTTGGATTTATGGTCTCCAACCATTTGATGAAGCATCATTTTCAAAACTTTATTAATGGCCTCTACCTGACCATTAGCTTGCGGATAATAAGGCATAGAGTTTTCATGGAAAAAACCTAGCTTGGCACTTAGTTCCTCCATCATTTGATTACATAAATTTGATCCATGATCAATAACTATGGACTGCGGGACTCTGAATCTAGCTATCACATGATTGAACAGGAAGAGAGTGGAAGCCTTACCATCTTCTGCATATGTAGGCATGGCCTCAGCCCACTTTGTAAAATAGTCAATGGATACGATGATGTAACCATGCCCCCTGGATGAGGTAGGATTACAATGCATATAATTAATCCCCCATTTGGAAAATGGGCCAACAACAACGACGGGGTGTAGCGGAGCAGGATGAGTGCACTTTTTCAGATAAAAATATTGACAAGGTGGGCATTTCTTGATAGCCTTGTGGTAGTCTTTAAAGACTGCAGGCCAGAAATAGCTAGCATGAAGGATTTTCTAGGCTATAGCCATCCCAGATAAATGACTACCACATGCTCCCGAGTGGCAGTCATTCAACACTTGTTCAGCTTCCTAATGGGTGAGGCATTGTCAGAGAACAAAATCGATCCCACGTCTATACAAGGTGTCATTCAAGATAAGGTAGTATTTTGCGTGGTGACGGGTATGGCGACGATTGTTAAGGGATAGATTTGGATGAAATATTTATGTTTGGAGATAAATGAGAAAATCTCCATACCATGGGTTAGTAGTGCTTATTAGGAACATGAATTCATCTGGAAATGAATCACTGGGCTCAGATTCCGTCGAAGCACAAGGAAGATCACACATGAGCTCGACAAAGACCAAGGATTTCTTTGATGTGGCTTTGGAAAATTCTAGATCAAACTCCTGTAGTATGAATATACATCGGGAGTACTTACCCCCGAGCATGTGACGAGTCCAGATGTAATACATAGGGTTCTGGTCTGCCAATACAGTGGTTTTGTGGAGAAAAATGTAGTGACGAAATTTTTGAACAGTAATGACTGTGGCCAATGCTAATTTCTCCACGGGTGAATATTGGGTTTCAGAATCCATAAGATTCTTACTAGCATAGTAAATCACATGCTCATGGCCCTCGATATTTTCCTGCAGCAAGACCATAGCGATGGTAGTAGTGGAGGCAGCAATATATAAGAGAAAGTCCTTTGAATAATTTTGGGGGTGTATCACAGGTGAATGAGTCAGAGCATGTTTAATATTATCAAAGGCTCGTTGGGCTTGGTCATCCCAATAGAACGGAGTGTCATTCTTAAGGAGACGCATATAACCGTGTGTTTTCTCTACAAAATTGCACACGAAACGACGGAGAAAGTTTTCCTTCCCTTGCAAACTCTGGATTTCGAGAAGATTGGTTGGGGCTGGTAGAGCTAAAATAGCGGAAATTTTCAATGGATCTATCTGAATGCCATCTTTAGAGACCAAAAATCCTAACAAGCATCCCGTCTCAATGTAGAAAACACATTTATGTGGATTGATCCATATATTATAATGACGCCATCTTAGAAAAATGTCTCTAAGATGACCAGGGTGGTCCTCCCGTCGCTGTGAATGAGCAGGGAGGTCATCAAGGTACGGTTCAACAATATGTTTTGTATCGTGAAACACATAGGACATAGCATGCTGGAAAGTGGCTCCAACATTTTTTAATCCAAATGGTAACTTCCTATATGAAAAGGTTCCCCATGGGAAAATGAATGTTGTCTTGTGCTGATTGGTGGGTAAAATATCAATCTGATTATAACTAGAAAAGCCATCCATAAATGAGAAGATGACACTTTCGACATAGTTGTCGATAATCTGTTCGATAAGTGGAGTAGGAAAGTTGTCCTTGGGACAAGATTTATTCAAATCTCTAAAATTGATACAGACTCTAATGGTGCCCTTATTTTTATTGACAGGGACAATGTTCAATACCCATTCTGTCAAGGGTATGGGATAAATAAACCCATCTTTGAAAATTTTCTCTACTTCAGCTTTAATAGCTGTGGCCTTTCGTGGATGGACTTGCCTTAGTTTTTTCCTGATAGGTTTGGCAGTGGGATAGGTTTTAATTTCATGGACCAAAATGTATGGGTCTATCCCTAGAATTTATTTGAAAAGTTCTTTGTAGGCTTCAGATTATTCTGCCGAGCATTTTTTCCCAACATGAACATGCTCGGTGGTACCAGGCTTGGATGATATGTCAAGCGGATTTGTTTGAGTAATGTTGCATAGGTTTCATTCAGAATATTTGTCTTGCAACAATATAGGACTTTGAGGTGTGTGGACAATATCAGTGGAAAATAGGGATGCAAAGTCACGGTCTGCCAAACTTGTGTTGGGGAGGAACGAGGATCTATGATGGTGATCCTCCCAAATAGGCTTGTTCATATTCATGATCTCCATAATGGACTCGTCAGAAGGAAAAGTCTTAGAGAGATAATCCAGAATAGGAAGAGATGGTTCTAACCAGTAGGGCAGGTGGTAAGGGTCCGAAGCCACCGAATGAAGTTCATCAGTGTGATTATCGGAAATTTTTTGAATGATGTTGTACATTTCTTCATGCGGACTCAACAATTTGTTTGCCCTTTGGATCATGTTAGGAAGAGTGGACAGAAAAATCCCCATAAGGGACGAATCCTTCAACATGCCTATCCCAATCTACTGGTAAGGAGGAGGGGATTGGCCTAACATAGGGATGTTATTAGCCGTAGAGGTAGTAACATCCGGCGTACAGAAATCAAACTGGTCAATGGTGACAATTCTCCCTAGATGTGGAAATTGGACAGTGCTAAATACCGTCGGAGCGACAACAGTCATGGCATAAAACCATTTTCTTCCTAGAAAGAGGTTGTAATCTAATGGGGCGTCTACTAATTCTACTTGAATAGAAACAACTTTTCCCCCAAGATTGACTGCAAGGGCTAATATGAGACCATGGGGATGGAAACCTTTCCCATCAAAGGATTTTAGAGTCGTAGGTGATGTTACAAGCTCGGGAGAGCTGAGAGCTTTCCAACAAGACAGGGACAAAACCAAAGTTGAAGCTCCTTCGTATAAGAAAGTTCTAAAGACCTTCTTTTCGACTACTTTCGTGATGATTTGGAAATCAAGTTTGTGAGGTAGCCTAGACTTATAGTTCTCGATATTGAAATGAATCAAATTAGTATTTTCCGGGTCTAAAGATCCTAACGCAGTTAACAATTTTTTGCGTTGTGTAGGACAACTTTGGAGCACTTCCAAGGTAGACATTGCACATGGTTCCTGAGCGAGATCTTCAACTACATTATAGAATTGAGCAGATCAGGAATTAGGGTTAAAAACAACCTTCCTAAGAGTACTCTTGGGTGGACGCAAAACCAAGTCGAGAGTAGGCTTCTCGATGGTTAGGGGGGAAGTAGACGAGGAGTCAGGAGAACCAGTAGAGGGAGCTTTTCCTGAAGAAGAATTGTCTTCTTTGTTGTCTACAGGTTTGTCATAATTCTGACTTTGAGTTTGCAAACTAATAGTATCTGAGGACATCATGCAAATTTCTTCTCACAAACTAGATTTTTCATGATTAGACCTGTGGTCTATCAGTTTTTTTTGAGAGGGAAAAGGATCCATGAGAACTACGGGCGTGGGATTTGTTTTAAAAAATTGGGTGATTTCGTCTCAGCAGGTCCACTCTTTTGTGAAATGGTCACCTTTGTATAGCAGGCATGGATATTTTGCTTTCCTTTTCCCTTTATCATTATCGTTGGTGGTTGGTTTTGGATTATCCTATTGGTTTCCAGGTATTTTATTTTTAGCTTTACCTTTCTTTTTATTATTGCCGGTTGTTTGAATACTCTGAATAGAATTGACCTCGACGGAAACCTTAGGAGTCAAAGGAGTAGGGGTGGTAGTCTGGGGTTGCTTGGCAGGTTTTGCTGCTGACAGGAACTGGATTGAACCAACAATCCCATCAACATGAACTTCTGTTGGTGGCTTTGCGGGATCGGTGCTTGGGCGAGGAGCTTGAGGAATCAATTCATACAAAGTTTCAAACTAGGAATAGACCAAGTCTATATATTGGGCTCGACTAATGACTTTCTCTTTAGTAACAACATCTCCCATAGCCATATCTCAGGAAATCGGAGGCAACAACGATTTAGTAAAACAATAAGCTAATAACTGATATGGAATAGGATCCTTAATAAGTCTTCTCCGCCTTCTCCACTCATGGATATGATCGGATATGTGGGTGGAGGTGTTATATCACAGAGAAGTTAAGAGATCAATACCCATTTCATAATGGCTAGGAAGCTAAAAGTGTGTAAGAAATACATTTTTCCAATGAGCCAAAATCCACAAACGAATGTTGTGGAAGTTCAATGTACCATTTCACAGTTGTACCGGTCAAAGTTCGCTGAAAGAGTCTTAAACGACAGTGAATCATCCACAAGGGAGTTTGAAGAACACCACA
Organism: Pseudotsuga menziesii; assembly: GCA_001517045.1. Lineage (NCBI taxonomy): Eukaryota > Viridiplantae > Streptophyta > Pinopsida > Pinales > Pinaceae > Pseudotsuga > Pseudotsuga menziesii. The sequence continues at coordinate 87,258 of LPNX010742864.1, forward strand.
GATGGAATGTCATGACATGGTTTTTTGGATCATCTCACTGGTTCCCATCGAACTTTGGAATGTCCGATGGTAACTTTACCGAAATGGGAGGCCACGAGGGGTTATGTTGAATGGGGTCATTAATTAACTTGGACAAATCAGGCAAGTCCAAAGTTTCTAGGAAAGGTAATTGACGATTAGGTTGCACATACTAGTAATATTGATATGGCATATAAGTACTAGTAGGATCATAAGTAGACTGATAGGCAGGTTGTTGTGATGAAGAACTATGGGAAGATCCACCCTCAGGGGGTTGGTTTTTGGGATCAATACCATTAGGACCACCAGGGCCTCTGGGAGGAGGACCACTAGGGCCTTCGGGACCACCAGGACAATTGGGACCACTAGGACCATCGGGACCACAAGGAGGCAGACCAACAGACCCTCTGAGACCTCTAGGAGGTAAACCTCTAGAGCCTCTGGAACCACTAGGAGGAGGGCCACCAAACCCTCCAAGGCCATTAGGAGGGAAGCCACCAGGCCCCCCAGGACCACCTGGACCATTAGGACCATAAGGAGGGAAGCCACCAGGCCCTCTGGGACCATTAGGCCAACAAGGGGGAGGAACCCCATAAGGTAGTCCTCCAGCATCTCCCGCAGTATGTATAGGTATCCCCCCATAGATGGCATGTAGGACTAGTTAGATTGCCCCCATGGCGTAAAAGTATTACTAGGATATGGAATTCTAGCATAAGGCATTCATGTAGGGTTGGGTGGATAATTAAAGTTTCCTACAGGTACTGGATTTGCTGTATAACCATAACCCCAAGAGGTTTGAGTGGTTATAGATTGTGCCCCCAAGGGATGACCTGAATTGGATGGGGGGTTAACCACAATAGTGTGGCTGGGAGGGACATAAACTATAGATTTCTCTATACCAGAGGTCTGTCTGTGACTAAGTACAATTTTGGTGCCAGATAACATAGGTCGTGCTGGGGGTTTCCCCCCGACACTAGAAGGTAATGGTGAAATAGGAATTGAATGTTGAGCCCTAGGTGCAGAAGACTTGGGAGGATTGGGAACATACATAATATGGGAGGCGATGGGGTTGGAAGTTTGAATTGGATTATGTGGAGTCATTGTGCGATCTAGAATCGGTTCAATGGGTCTCATAGAATCTGCAAGTGAACGATATCCCATAGGAACAACTACGGAACGTGATGGTGGTGTGCCCAATATGTCATCTATTTTATTTTCAATCTCCTGTGCACAGAGAATGGCTTCCTAGTATTGTCTATGTTCTTCTTTATCTGGTGAAACTTCTTCAGAAAAGTTTAAATGGGTGCCAAATGAGGCAATGGCTTGTCCTATAGAGGTATCCAAAAATTGAGCATTGGGACCATAATATGGATGGGTAGTATCATAAACATGACCTTTTATGGGTGAATGGAATGAAGTATTACCTCGAGAAGGTTGTTGGACCAAGGGAGGTGAGTGTGAAGGATATGGTCCTCTGATTTCTGCAACCACATCTTCTCCCACTTGGGAGTTGGTAGTAGCTCCTTGGTTGATAGCTTCCATAGGATTTTCTCCTAAAATGGGAATAAAATCAGGTGGCAAGCCCCGTACTCTTCTGGACTATCTTAGCTCAGCCAGTTTGTATAGCTCCTATCTAACCTAGGGTCTAAAAAACTAGAAAACACACCAAAATTTTCCCTACTCAAGCTATAGGCCAAATAAGCAAACTTAAATGACAGGAGGAGTTCAGATAGTCAGGTCTCTCACCAGGATTGTCAAGAAGGTTCCACTTGTGATATACCTCAAGGGTACGTGCGTAGTAATCTCTTCGAATGCTATTTTGGGTGTATGGCTCCAAGCAAGACGACCAAAGGGCTTTTCTCAGATGGATAAGGTGTCCTAGTGGGGTCCCCCGATATACGCAAGGTATGTGGGAGCTCAAATCGATAGTAGTGTTGTCTAATGCATAACTGTTCACAAGGAGCCTTTCGATATACAATCGAGTACATGAATTACCTTTCTATATACCTCAAGAGTACGTGAAAGGCCATTCGATATACTGACGACAAGTGGAATAACCGCGCGAGTCTCAGGATGCAATGCGGACGAGTAACGATAGCTCCTACGCTTAATGACGCCCAAAAACGTCTCTAACCTATCACTCAAATTGCTATGTAAATTTTAACCTATAACTACCATTAATTTTAAAGTGGACGGTTAGGTGAATGCATGGAATTTTGACAGAAAAAGTAAAACCATGCAGTATGCATATGCAAATATTTCACTTTACCGTTTGTGATATGCCTACCTACGGGAGGGAAAGAGAGTATTTTATTTCATTTTAAAACCAAAAAAATTCCAAACAAATATCTTGAACAAATCAAAATGAAAGACAAGCAACACTTTCCAATCTCATTTTTCTTTTCTGAAATCAATCAAAAGGGGAAGAGTCTCTTTTTCTAAAAGAAAAACAATAAGCACACTACATGCATATGCACTCTATTTTTCGATTTTTCTTAAAACATAGATAGATCTAACTTAAAACTACAATATTTTTTATTTTGATGAGATAGTACTAATGAAAAAGAGACAAAAGAACACAAAGAACTTGAAGCTTGTGAGGCTAATTAGAGATCCAATGTCTTATGCTCAATAATGATAATGGCCTAATCTCAGCCAAAAATTTTCTTTTTAACAAGAAAAAAGAAGTCCTCTATGGAAACAAAAAATGAAGTCAAGATGATAATCAAATGGTTTTTCTTTCAATCTTTATAACAGAAATGAAAAGAGATCTCACTATAGCCTAAGCCTTCAAAAATCAATTCCTTTCACAATCACAACCAACAAGCACGGAAGAAAATGAATTATCAACAAGCCTAGTATAGCTTTTGAATTCTTTAATCAAACCAATCTTTTACCACATAATTTCAAACCATAAGCATTCAGATTCTAACACAAAATCCTGACAGTGCAGGGCTGAAAGCAAACAAACTCAATTTTTTGCAAAAAATGAGAAAAATGTAGTCTTGGAACAAGGCCTACCTAGCCGCGCTGGAGGGGTCTTGACAGAGCGACTCTGGATGAGCACCGCTCCTGTATAACAAGACTTAGGCGGTGGCACTGCATATGGCTGATGGATTTCAGGCAGTGGCACTGCTTCTTTCCAACAGCACATGTGTGTTTCCCTGAATAGATCCAAAACACAAAGGAGAACGAAAGATCAAGTCAGAAATTGATTAGATCAAGGCAAAAATTGATGGATTGACAATACAAAAGAGCATAAAAAGTCAAAATAATTTAGATCTGGATAGATCTGAAAGTTTCAAACCAAAATTCAATGAGTCAGATGGAAGATCTGACTGAAGAGAGTTGGAGATGGAGCTTGGATTTAGACAAGAATTCAAGAATTGAGGAAGATTAGATCAACTAAGATTTGCACTATTCCCAAGTAGAGTCACCATATTTGTAATCAAGAATATTGCACCTTCTGAAGACAGAAGTTGTTCCTCTGGTCTGAATGGTTCAGATCTAGAACAAATGAGTGAACGACAAAGGATGAATACCTTCCCTGGAAGTCATAGACACCTAGAATATTGCTTCTATTGTGAACCTATGTACCTGCAAATAGATCAAACATGCAAACACATCAAAGCTACCAGAAAATCATCTACTTATCCATGTTAGTGACTAAGGAATCTAACAACATGTACATGTGAAATCAAAACAACAGTAATGTGGGACAAAAATCAGCTTTTCATTAAAAATGTATGGAGAAGCCTACAACCATTTCCTTAGTGTCGACAAGCATCTCCACGAGACAAACACTTCATCCCCATAAGCTCCAACTTTGCTCTCTATGCTCTCCAATGACTTGGACTAGGTAGTCAATCCAACAACATAACAATACCGCTATAGTTCTCCCCCTCAACTATGAACATGAGCTTTTATTTATAAGGCTCAATGGATAGGAATAATTGAGAGAATTTTGGGTGAGGTGGCTCTAAGATCCTATGATGGGGGATCTCGAGCTCAAACTAACCCACAATGATAGGGATAAGGGAGGACACGAGGCTCATGATCTAGAAGCCTCGAGAAACTTCTCTTTTTCCCATTTTACCTAGGGTATCACTTTTCTTCTCTTATGATAGAGCGGTTTAGATGAGAAACACTTTTGGACCAAAGAACATAGGCAGTGGCACCGCTTCTTGAAAACAGAATAAAGGTGGTACTAAGTAGGGTACTGCTCATGGGCCACAAGGAAAGTGCGGTGCTAAGTTTTTTCAAGTAGAATTGACAAACAAAGTAAGTTTCCACTCTAAGTGCTGGGATTAAGGGAAAACACGGAAGTTAAGGGTCTTATCACATGGTGGTGACAACATTTGGGTATAACAATTGGACCCATGGCATTCTCATGGAATGTTATATCTTCATGACTGATGGTCTTCTAGATTTGGAATGGTACATAGTTGTAGGGACCCAATGATGGAGAGTCAGAGTCTTTGTGGTACAAATATGCTACATCAATCATAAATCTATATAGAAGCACTACTGGGGCTTCTGAACATTGTCTCCAATGCAACCCAGAAATCACAATGGACATGAACCTATTGGGGTCCCTTTCATAGACTCATCAATGTGATATAGTTAGGTGACATCTGAGGTCTTCGACCAAATACTGAACGGACCGATACCCTGTACGAATATCAATGATGCGATGATGTAGCTGGAGTCGAGCACGTGAGAAACAACCATCCCAAGAGGCACTAAGGAATCCTCTCAAGTGGTCCAAGGAACTCATCAATGAGGTTAATGAAACTAGGATACAGGGACCTCTAGGTCTATCCTATGGAATACATGTGTTTTCGTCGACAGAGGGAGACCTACAATTGGCCAAGGCGATGGTGTTTCCTTGACTAGAAGCACGAGGAAGATAACCGAAAGATGTGAGGCAATCTGAGGACTGACCCACTGAATGGGGGGGAGGGGAGGAGTTGAACAGGGGTATGGAATCATGGTGGACTCAATATTTCTTTGCACAGAGTATGACGACAGGGCTAACTAGGCAGCAAAATGAAACTAACTCATGGGAAAGGGATCATAGCTATAATACCGGGAATGTAACTCCATATGGGAAATACTTGGAGTGGGTAGAATTTTGGTATTGATGGGGTCCAAGGAAGACACATTACAAAGTACTCTAAACAAAGGCAACCCAAAGTGGGAATGTTTCCAAACTGTTATCTATGGGGTGGTGTCTAGAGACACCATTGTGGTACAATCTCGTGGATTTTTGGTGATCCCAAGAAAGTAAATGCTCGATGGTGCTTTCAATTTTAGAGAGTATGAAAGCATGAAGAAGACTCCAGTGGGGCCTCTTTTTCGTTGGTAGTCTCCTGCGCCCGAAAAAGGATAAAAGTATACATAGGAGAGTTCGCCCATCCTGCAGGGGATGAGAGACTTCTTTACTATTGGTTGTCCAATCAGGTCGGAAAAGGTTAAACCTATACTGACTGGACGGACATTCAGATACTTTTAGAAGCATGAATGAAACCAAGTTTTCTTGGCGATATTTTCTTGATGAGAAGGCTGGAAAAGAGTCTAAAGACAATCCATGGTGAGATTTTTCATAGAGTTTGGCCCCTCTTCCTATGAAAGCATAAAAGGATGCAGAAGGGAACGATCTTGGCTTGAATATGCTAAGGTGGTCCTTTTCATATGGTAGTTTACATGGTTCATAAAAGGAGATAAATAAGATGATGTAGATGACCTTTCCTATACTTTAACGAGTGGAAAAGGAAGTAGCTGCACTCGACAATATTTTCATTCTTTTAGGAGTCAGAAAAGAGCTTAAAAGAAACTCTGGTATGGTCAATCGTTTGCAGTGGCATAGGTGGTGCCCCATGTCGGGACAGTGGAAAATGGTACAAAGGTCATCCATGTAGTATGGATGGAGTAGGTGGCTCTTAAACATACCAATACATGCATGGGATAGATCGTAGCAAAGGCACGTGAATCGATGCGATAAAGGCACATGAACCGAGGTGGCTCTCGGATAGAGGTCATGAGAGTTGTGTGTGATTTGTGGTGGATGGAATTGACTATATGTTATGTGAATGCAAGTCCAGTGGCAATTATATGCCAAATGAATGTAAAGGAAATGATCCGTCCTTCGGATGATGGTCCCGGGACCTGCATAAGGTGCGGTGGACAGATTAGACAGCTATATGCTAAAATAAAATGACGTGCCTTTTGGGCGGTGGCCCGGAGTCCCGCATGAGTTGCGGTAGGAAACTATGATGCAAGTACTGGTCCGAAGACACTTGTATCACAATGTGGTACATAAAATGAGGTAACTTCCAGGAAGTGGTCCCAAAAATTACTTGTTAAACATGAGATGATGGTCTCATTAGAAGATAGAAATTTGAGACTAGAGGTGTGAGGGGTGTCTTGAACAGGCTCCGGGTGACTCTGAACTAGCAGCTAATGGTGCTGCCCCTAAATGGGGGGTTTTTTATTTGTGGTAAAAAAGTTGTAAAATAAAAAATAAAATATACGCTATAAGTGACTCATGGTGGTGGTATCAGGCATGGGATCACTTGAGGTGGATCCCATTGCAGGGATTCTTTAAGAGTCGACCATCTGAGTTAGCGAAGAGATGTTCCCCCTTGCTGAGAAAAATATCATTGGCAAGGTGGGGTGATGAAATTTGGCCTTTGATGGGAAGAACTGATTCCACACCATGGTTGAAAGGGTGGGGTAAAACTGGTGGTGGTTTTACAGATCTCTCCATCATCCTGACAGTGGTGTCGCGATAGATTAGGTGGATCTTCCATGGGCGAGGAGATGAATGGACTACTGGAGCTAGAGATCATATAAATGGTTGTGGTGGTCGAGGAAGAAACTAGAGGGTGGATCTCCTCAATAGCAGTGACCTTGGATTCAAGGGAATGTTTCTGAAGTTGGATAAGGGTGGCCCGAAACTCGGCCAAGTCCTGGAAGTGGTGAGAATAGTGTCCATACAATCCACAGAGGGTGCAAGCATGGTTTGTTCTCAATGACTTGTTTCTAACTATTGGACTGCTTGGGAGTTCAACTACGGGGATATTTTCCATGGCATCCAAATGCATGTGGATTATGGGAATCTCAGGGCAGTTTTGAGTTGGGTGGCCCTGTTCTTCACAGACGGCGCAAGGTGGGATTTGTTGAGGTTCAGTGGTAGCTTTCACATTTTTTCCCTTGGCCCTTTTTGGGTGGGGTGGTGCGGGTGTGGTGGTTGGTTTTTGTAGGCCGAGTGGAGGATGAGATTCGACCGTAATGGGTTGCATAGGGGTTAAGACTACCTGGGGCATTGGCGATTGGGAAAATGGATCAAGGTACCACACAGGAATCCCCAATGTGAAATTGGGTAAGTTTAAGGTAGCCATTACTACCTTACTCATGACACCATGTGGGGGAAAGAGGAAGGGAATTATGTGGACTAGAGAGGAGACCAGATAACTCCCTGATGGTGCATGTGGGGATGAGGTTGTGGTGGTGGCTGTTCATAATGATGCTGCGGCTGTTGCTGATGTTGTAGCTGTTGATGATGTTGCAGCTGCTGATGGTGTTGCGGCTATGGATGGTGTTGTGGTTGCGGTTGGGGCTGTGGCTGCAGTTGATGTTTGGGTGCAGCAGTGCTGGATGAGAGCATGCACAAATCCAGTAGTCTCATTTGGTGTCGATGGTGGTGACACTAAGGGGAAATAAGCCATCATGGTGGTATCGAAAAACAACCCTGGGCCCACATTCAACAATGGGGAGGCTGGTATGTTGTCAACCATGGTGTTGACCACGGGGATAACACTGGTGGGTGTGGTTAGCCCTTGCAGATCAATGGTTTTGATCATAGGGATAATGTTGATGGGTACCATTAGCCCTTGCAGATCGTGATAAGTTAGTTGGTCAAACATCACAATTTTCCCTTCGTGGGGGAACATCATGAGACGAAAAATAGTTGATGCTATGGCTCTCATGGTGTACATATAACTTATTCTGAGGAGAAGTTTATAGTCTAACTGAGTATTGACAACCTCTATGTCAATCAGTATTGTTTTCCCAACCAATGTGATGGGGACATGAGGGAGGATTCCTTGGGCTTTAGTGGGGTGTCCATCATAAGCCCACAGAGAATTAGAGGATGGTTGTAGGATTGGGGATCCAAGCTTCTACCAGACTAAGGTAGACATAACGCACATGGATTCCCCCTCATCCACTATACACTGGTGCACGACCAAATTATAGATGGAGACTAGGATTTGGAAGGAAATGGTTGATGGCATCCGTGGTTCTCCATTCTCCATGTCGATTGTGATCAACTTGGATTTGGAGGGGTCTACATCACCAAGGGCAGCTAGTAAGGATTTCCACTGTGTTGGGAAAGTTTTTAGTACTTCAAGAGCCGACATGGACGTAGGTGATTGGGCCAAGCCATCGATGATACTGTAGTTAATTGCCGCCCTTGCAGTAGTGTTGCTGGTAAGGCGACTGAAGGGGAGATGTGGGCCTGCGGGGGCAGCGGTGGAAGGTGAAGAGGAACATTGGTAGTGTTGGATGTGGATGTTGCTGCTGTGTCAGGGGTTTCAATGTTGGTTCCATACTGATTTTGTTTGGTCTGTAAATTAACCTCTTTAGTTGTCATGGCTAGCAGGTGGTGAACACCTGTTTCTGCTGTCGGAGGTTCCCCCGGGGCATTGGGATTGGGCTGGGGAGTGGGTACGGTTGCTACTAGTCCTTGGACTGGTAATGGGTTTTGGAGGACCATGGGTGGAGGCCCTGGTGGTGTCGGGTTGGGTTGAGCTTGTATTGGTAGTATGCTGAACCTCATTGTGAATGACTTTCTTGGCGCGGCCCATGAAGGGGAATTCGTGTGTATAGTTCCCGTAGACCTCACACAACTTGCATGGCTAGTTTGTGCACAACAGAGCGTTACGTCTAGGTGCATTTGGTTGCTGAGGATTTTGGGCTGGCTGATTTTCCCTAGAATTATTGGGAGGTTTTGGTTGTTGATCGCCTCCCTACTGTTGATTGTTGCCTTGGTTTCAGGCTCGGTTATTTCTGGCCTACCCTTATTGGTCATTAGGGGCTGGCTAGTTAGGACAGTTTTGCTGTGCAAACACCTGTCCTAAAGGTGCTGGCAGAGTAGGGTCGGGGGCTTGAACGGCTTGCACTAGTGGTGCATAGTAAACTTGGGGGGGGTGCAGGTGCCACAAATGTGGGAATTTGTCCCACATATTGGTGTGTCAGCTAAGCTAATGCCTAGGCCTACTGTGGTGGCACGGGTTGTGCATAAGAACATAAGAAGTTGTGGCTCCAGATTGGGACATCATTCTTGCATAGTTCAGAGTATGGTTTTGGTAGGCAACATTAGGGGTGTTGCTTGGTTGTGGTGGTATTGCAGGTGGTGTCGGACGGTGCTGTGGTTGGTGGGAGACAGAACCTATGATGCCATCTGCGGCATGGGATGCCCCCGGTGCATCCCGGTAGGAGGTGCCTGCACGAGGAGCATCTAGAATGACAGTGTAAAGGTATCCAGACTGTGCATAGATCAGATCAAACTGTTGGGATTTCAATATTACCTCCTCTTTGGATGGGGACGTTCAAATGCGATGTCCTTTGCTATAGGTGGTAGCAAAGTTTTTAGGAACCAATCCGGGAAGATCCTGTCATCAAGTTGAATCTTGCACAAACTATGGCGTCACCGCCACTCATGGATGTGGTCAATTATGTGGGTCACAGTATTCTGGTGGCAAGAGAGAAAGATCTCCACCCCTTCATCATATCTAACGGGGATTTGGAAATACTGCAGGAACATGAAAGCCAAGGAGTTGAAATTCGGGTACTTGGCTTGTGGTAGCTCAATGTACCACTTGGATGCAACACCTGTGAGGGTGTGTTGGAACAGTTTGAGTCTGATCGAATCATCTAGGATGCTATTTGATGAGCACCATAGGTGAAACGTCATGATATGGTTTTGGGGGAACTCCCCTGCCTTCCCTTCAAACTTGGGAATGTCTGAGGGGAGTTTGGTTGGCATGGGAGGACAAAAAGTTTGATGGCAGATAGGGTCATTTGTTAACCGATCCAAGTCAGGAAGGTTAAGGAATGCCATGAAAGGAAGGTTTGACCCAATTTTGATGTGAGATGGGGCAACAATGGTGGTGGGATTTGCAGGGACATGATGCACTTGCATAACTGGGGTACTTGTGGCACCGTTGTGGACGGGACACTACCCTCAAGTGTGGTAGATGGAACTGTTTGAGTGGAAGGGCCACCGTCCCCATGTATGATAGGTGAGGCAGTGTAGATGGAAGGACCACTTCCCCTAGGCATGCCAACTCGGACAGTTCGAGTGGACGGGACATTTCCCCCATGAATGATAGGTGGGATAGTTTGACTGGTTAGTGTGGGTGGAGGTAGCTGAATTATGATGGTTTGCATGACTGTGCTAGGGCCACCAACAAGGGTTTTGGTGGTAGTGTGGGGTATGGACATGGGTCCAGTACCAATCACTAAGCCAGAAAATGGATTCGGGTTTGCACCAACCATGGGGCTAGATAGTGCTGTATGCAGGTTTGGCTCTGATTCATATGATTCTGAGTATGAATCAGAGGCTATGTGACCTTTTGATGGTGTATATGGTCATCAAGAATGGTCTTGATAGTGTTGGTTCAAGGAACCAAACTATGGTGGATCGCCTCTCAGGCATGAGGAAGACTGTGGGGGATCAATTGTGTCTGATTGGTATGTCAAGTGGTGAAATATGGTAATGAATTTTGGACCCAATTTTTAATGGCTTCCTATTGGATTTCAGGTGATCACTTGGCCACCAAGACTGCCAGGATACAGCATTTGTATTTTTCCTCATGGAAGTGCTAGTCAATCGGTGGGGGTCGTTGCCCGTTTCGCTTGGCAATTCCTCTCAGCGGCCAACTACTTTGGAGTTCCCATGGTACTCCTCATAATGAGTTTCTGGGATGAGCCCAATTACTTCACATGGTTAAGGCAGTCAGGGAATTATGTCCTCAAAGACTGCAAATGTTTGAATTAGTGTAAATTATAAATTTTAATGGCTAGCTCAACGTCATGAACTGAGTTTGGTTGTTTTATGTGGTATGGTTTGTGTGTATGTCTTTTATATTTCTGTTACACTGAGTGGCTGCTTGTATGGTTTATGAATAGTCCACAGATATTGTATTGTAGAACATGAATAAATTGTTTATGAGAGCAGTAAATTGTGAACAGAAACTTGAATACATGCCATACCTAGATCTGAACTGTGGTATCCTGACTAGGTGACTGCCTTACACTTGTATCTCTCTTCAACAAGGAAAGGGTGTTGGGCTCTCAACAAAATGGGACTAAGCCCATCCGTAGATCCTTAAGTCACCCTCCAAGTGCAAGGTCGATCAACAGGGAGGACCCGAACGCCGTGAGGCCCCCTGGGCCTACCACCCTCTCTACCTTCCAAGTCACCCATTTTTAGTGGTTTTGAAAAATGACAGATGAAGTGCCTATTACTATATGAACTTCACCCTTCGTCTTATCCCAGAATACCCCGAAGGGTGATGACTAGGTAGAGGAGGAAGGGCTAGGCAATATATTAATTTCAAATTAAGGATTGAAACCTATAGTAATTTTGTCCAAGCCTTAATCAGATTTTTTAACCAATTAACCATTTGATTTAACAGTGATTTACACATGCTGCAATGAAATAAACAGAGACTAAAATGAAATAAACACATATTGATGGACAAAGGCAGCTAAGCCACACTAATAGTCCCAATAGCAGCAAATAAGCAAGCCCAAAAAGTTAAAATGCTCATACAAAGTAAAGAAAAATGGGCCGCGCACCTATAGAGGACATGTTTTTGCGGGGTGGATTGTGATTAAACTGTGAGGAATTACCTCAAACGGTTGAAAACCCACTTCGGAAAGGTGCCCTTTTACCCCTATTAATGGGAAGATTCACAAATGGATCAACTGTTTGGGAAGAAAATGAGCCTGAATATAGGTGAATTTTAAGAAATTTGGTTCGACCGTTTTTGCACATTTGAATGATTTGCAAATCAAAGAACGACCAACAATAATTGGTACTATGGCTGAAACAATAACAAAAAAGAAATAAACAGATCTATAAACCTAAATAAGAAAATATATATCAAACTAAGTCAAAAAAAATATTAAAAAGAAAACCCATTGATCCAGTGGGATTGACCCGGTATGATCACCAATCTGTAGCTCAGGAAAACCCTGGCGACATGTAGAAATGACTACCTTCCATCTATAGGACAGAAGGGTAGGGTTCCTGTGAGGTATGGAAGAAAAAGAAAGAAAACCCTACAGACAAGGTTAGGTCTAAGCTCCAAAACCCTGCAGACAAGGTTAGGTCCAAGCTCCAAAACCCTGCACAACACTGTTAGCAAACAAAGGAGTTGCAAGACATCAATGGAAACCTGCAGCAAAGTATGAGAAAGAAACCTGCAAGCAAACTATATTAAAAAAATATAAGAAAAATGACATGAAATAAAGATTATACCTTCTCTGGTTGAAATGGGCCACCATGCCCTAGCTTGGGGGAGCACCTCTCAATTGATGGGGAGCTTTGGCTCAATGGAGGAATGGAGGAGAGGGAGGGTGAATGGCTTGAGAGGTAAAGGGTCTCAAGACACTCACATAGGCAGCATAACAATAGGGAGATGAGAAGTCATTTGAGAGTGATCCCCACCCCTCTATTTATACTTTTTTCTTGAGATTTTTAGGGTTTTAAGCCCTTGGTTGGGGCTTTAGCCCCTTTTTCCCAATATTTAGTTCCTTTGGGGGTTTTAAGTTCCTTTGAGGGGTTTTATCCCCTTTTTGGAGGTTTTATCCCCTATGAGAGCTATTTTGGCTCTTTTTAGGGGTTTTTAAGCCATTTTTTATATTTTTGAGCCTTTTAGAGGGTGTGGGGGTCAAATGAGGGTCGTACGTAGATGCCTTTGGGTAGTGTAGGTCATGTAGAGCTTATTGAGGGATTTTTTGTGTTAAAACTCCTTGTTTATTAGAGGGAAAAGTCCCCATAGTTTTGGGGCACTAAGGTTATTAGACTCTCTTAGAGAAGTCGGCCCTTGTAAGTAATTTTTAAGTGAGGCCGACTTGTTGGAGTGGACATAAAGTGAACGAAACAATATAAATAGAAGTGAGGCTCTCCTTATTTCTACACATGACACACACACTCACTCACTAGGGCACATGAGTGAGAGAGGAGAAGCTCTCTCAAGTGTGAGAGAGAGAGAGAGAACAACTGTTGGAGATCATATTTTCTATTTTTGGGCTTTACTGCTGCCATTGGTGCTCATTCTATCTCTGAGGAAGTTGCAAGGTTTTATCCTTTATGGTTTCCCCAAGGAAAATTCTTTGCGTCTCTTGTCTCTTGTGTTTATTGTTGTGCATGTTATTTTCTCAGATAAGATCCTAAGATCATATTGCTTAAATGATATTCCCTCTTTAGATTCTCAATGATATATTTTATCCTATAACTCTCTAATGCATCATTCTCACCCACCTACCATCAAATATTATCAGTTAACTGGCCAACTATCAGTTAGCTAGCCATTGATTAAGAGTTAGAACTAAAAATCATGTATAGTGATGTAATTCATGCAAAGTAATCCTACCACACGAATACAACTCGAATGCCTCCTAAGGATCATGAATTATTTTTATTGTAATATATTTGGATATCCAACTTATTCTTGGATAATAAATGAATACCAATTACTTCATTAGAGATTCTTTTCTCTGGTGAATTATCTCAATTTTCTTCTCAATTTTCCTGTGCATCTCTTTAAAAATAAGTGAGGATTAACTTTTTTTTTGAGATCTTCTGTGTAAAATTTCACACCTGGTGTCATTGAAAATGTTATGATTAGAGAAGGTTGATCTCCTGAATAATTTAAAATCTATATTGTTAAATTTTTAATGGTTATACTAGATCTTTAAACTTTTAACATCATAACCATATGCAATAGGATTACTGAAAGAAATACAATCACAACATGACAAGGTACACAACAATTTACCCTAGGAAAACCAAAAGGGAAAAACCCAACAAAACTTCCACTATATAGATTACTGGAATGCAATGACCAAATAACAAGGTCTCATAAGAGAGAGAGAGAGGGAGAGAAAGACAAAACCCTAAGCATAAGAGACAAAACACCAAACACAGGTGTCCTCTTTCTATGTCCTTCCTTCTTTCTCTCTCTTATGCATTGTATGAGTGAGTGAGTGTGTATAAATGAAGGAGGGTGCCTCCATATTTATATTGAACTTCCCAACTAACATTTAACCTAACTGAGCCAACTAGTCTAACTGACAAGGATGACTTACCTAGGAAATATCACAATAATAATTACATTGTTCTTTTCTTGGTGCTCAGTGACCTGACTTAAAACATAAGGTTTACCTCTTGAATTTTACATGACCTTTTACATTAGTGAGACCTCCTGAAGGTGGAATAATAAATAATGTAAATTACGAGAAATATTCTTCGAAGCTACATTATTTCAACACTCCTCCTTAACCAATAGTGCATTCTACTGACATCAACAACAACTAATGTGGCTCTACGCAACATCATCGAAAGGAGGGAGGAGGCATTGTGAACATAATGTTTTGGAACATTGTTTGGTACATCTATAGATCATCAAAAGTTTTGTACAACATCATCATCTACAACACGAAGCTGGAGCATCATCATCTGTAGCATGGAATTGGGGCATCATCATCTCGAACATGGATCTAGAGCATCATCATGTGTGGCATGGAAATAGAGCATCATCATTTTTAGCATGGAGCTAGAGTATCATCATCATTTGCAGCATGGTTCTAGAGAATCATCATCATTTGCATAATCATAGAACTGCTAGAACATCATCATCATAATATTCAGTACAAATCTGAAGTACCAACATCTTCAGTATAGAAATGAAGTATCATCATCAAGATCTTTAGTATAGAGCTGAAGTATCATCATCAACACCTTCGGTACAGAGATGAAGTGTCATCATCAACATATTCGGTATAAAAATTGATACATCAACAACAAGGAAAGCATGAGGATGGATCATCATCATAAATCTGTAATAACAATAAAAACATGTGACAGTTATAACAACATCATCATCAACAAATCAAGGTTGGAGTAGAATCATATATGGCTGGTGTATCAACAACCAACATGATCCTTCCTTTCAGGATTACGGAATCATGGACAACACAGGTGATCCTTTCCTTTATGAATTATGGGATCATGAACAACACAGTTGTGATACTCATATGATCCTTCCTCTTTTATAATTATGAGATCAATTCTTTACGAAGCTGCCAATACTGATGACATCTAAAACATACATACACAAGACGATCCTTCCTTTTGGAATTACAGGATCAAGTCCATCACTAACATCATGGAAAATCCTTCCTCTTAGAATCATGAGATAAAGTCCACCAACATCCGAAATGATCCTTCATTTCAAAATTATAGGATCAATTCCATTCTCAACAAAATTTAAGAAGACCCTTCCTTTCGGAATTACGAGATCAATTCTAAGGATGATTAGTCCCAACATCTTGGACGATTTTTTCTTTCAAAATTATGGGATCAATTCCACTAAAAATATTAGACGATACTTCCTTTTATAATTACAGGATCAAGTCCACTCATGTCAACATTTAAGATGATTCTTCACTTCAAAATTACGGGATCAAGTCTAAGGATGATGAGTCACAACATCTTGGATGATATTCCTTTTGGAATTGTGGGATCAAGTCCACTATCATCAACATTTAAGACTATATTTCCTTTCAAAATTATGGGATCAAGTCAAAGGATGATTAGTCCCAACATATTGGATGATCCTTCCTTTCATAATTACGAGATCAAATCCACTCAACATCATGGACGATCCTTCCTTTCAGAATTACGGGATCAAGTCCACTCAGATCAACATTTAAAACGATCCTTCCTTTCGGAATTATGGGATAAATTCTAATTATGATTAGTCCCAAAATATTATCTACTCATATCAACATTTACAGGATCAAGTCCACTCATATCAACATTTAAGATGATCCTCCCTTTAATAATTATATGATCAAGTCTAAAGACGATCAATCCTAACTAAGCTACTTGTTGTGATCTAGATACCATAGTGTTAGCACCCTGTAATTTTCCTATGGTTGTTGTAGGAAGTCACAGGGGTAACCATTTCAAACAAGATTTAGACTTCCTTCTAGCCAAGGTAGTTAGAGAGGGATCTCTCTTTTCCACGTTAACATTCATATACACATTTAACTTTAAAGAGCATGCAGAAGACTAGATTTCTTCTAGTAACGTGACAGTTACAAAATAAAATGGGTTAAATAGACAAACAAGATCAAAAACATTGGGCGATGGAGTCAAAGTATGAAACATTCAAGGACATTACAACAGCAAATAAATATTGATTTCTCACCTGTACTATGAGGCAAAGTAAGTACATCATTCAGCGAAATATTTCTAAGCGATGGCAGGTAGAAAAAGGAAAGAACTCGGTGCAGCACAGAGGCATCTATCAAGGGTGAATATATAAAGCACATTTAGTAGAAAATGAAAAAGGGGGACAGCTAAAATGGAGCACCTATTGATGGATTAATTCCATAGCATCTATCACATTAATATTACAAACACAATTTCTGATGCATGGAGCACTTAACAGAGAGCGAATTCCAACATACTAATCTAGAAATGCATTAGCATAATAACACATATGGAAATGAATTAAATGAAATGCACAAAATGAACACGAACACCATGATGAATCTCATATGAACAGCAAAAATTTATTCATTAAAGCTCCCAAAAATTGTTATAGAGCTACAAAACCGATGCTCAGGCTTAAAAAATGAGAATTAGTCCAACCTCTATCCTCTTCAAGGGAGGTTCTATTTATAGCACAGAATACCCCCAGGATACGTCCCGAAACAGGGTATCAAAATGGTTACAAAATATGTGGAACTAACCTAGGACAACTCGTCAAAATCCTGAGAGACTTCATTAGGTGGCAACTTCGCCACTACTTCTTACCAAAATAAGGAATGTGTGTGACATGCGTTCTGGGTGGGATGGGACCACAACATCTTAAATGAAGGCTAGCTTTCTTTGACGGTGACATTTCAAAATAAATGGCCTTATATTTTTGGCATAATCCTATGTTCTATAGGCCTCAGAGAGTCTAAGGACCCTTCCACATTTCTGGTCCTCTGCCTGGCCTAATCGTCCCTTGGTAATGCTGCTGAAATCTTGGATGAGACAGACCTCAGATGGTACTAGTTTTCCAATTTACTTGTCATTCTTGTCGACCAACCAAAGCTGGGTTCTCCCCCCCAGGGCATATCTATGCGGTTCTCCCATAGGCTTGTCATCATCGTGGACGAGGTTGGCAGTATGAGTCTGATATGATGATGATGAAACCCTCCATTCTCTATTCCTGA
Organism: Pseudotsuga menziesii; assembly: GCA_001517045.1. Taxonomy (NCBI): domain Eukaryota; kingdom Viridiplantae; phylum Streptophyta; class Pinopsida; order Pinales; family Pinaceae; genus Pseudotsuga; species Pseudotsuga menziesii. Next base: position 104,805 of record LPNX010742864.1, read on the forward strand.
CATTAGAACATCCCCTTTGATCGTCCACCTCTAGGATAGGATACTCGGTACCATTGCCATGGAATCCATGGCCGTGTTTGGGGGCTTGGGTGGAAAATTTGTTGGATTGGGAATTCTAGTTACTTCTCTCACAATAGTGTCATGATTTAACCTACCCACATGGTACTCGTCAGCATCAACAGTCCTTAGTAGCGTAGGAAATGTATTTACCCCGATGGCTGAAATTATTAACGTATGAGGGCATGTCAGGGGCCCTGTCCTCAGGAAGATAAGGGGTCTATCCAGCCCATAAGCTATAACTGGTCCCATATTAGGCTCCTAGGATCTATATCAGAGTGAGTTCAATCATCATGCCTGGCTGTCGACAGAAGATTTCATATGTGTCTTCGAATAGCTCCACTTTAGCTTTATATTGAATCGGATAGCTAAATTCAACGACGTGATTGATGGTCTACCACATGTGCCATTGTTAAGTGGAATGATAGTAACACGAGAGATCACGTGGCTCCCAGTCCTGTCCCTTTATGCGAAAATGTAGATCACGCCAACCTTTCTTGTAATGGATATCTCGTCATTGCATTTTGAGGTGACCTCCAGCCTTACGGTCACATGACATGGAAAAACATCCTTACCTTCTGTTGCATGGTAATCATGGAAAATGTCCTCTCCACACATGGCAGGTAATGGCTACCAAATTTATGTAACATGACCTACGCTGTTGTTATTTCCTACTTCATCCTTCGTTTCACGGTCCCTTATTTCCACGTGCGTCGAATAGTGAACTGCGCAGACACAGGATATGATTTTGGGCCATCAGTGTTAGATGTCCCTTCCTGATCCAGTGGTCTCTACCACCCTTCGCGATATATGTGTTGACTAACCCCTACGCATCTCCCTATAGCGATGCACATCAGAGCCGTTGGTCGATAGCTTCGATATATCTGCGTCATTGAAAATGAGGACCCGTACAAGGCTTCGCATCACCTCCTCCCCTTATCCTTCACACACCTTGCCGCTGTGACCTCAATTAGAGCCTTCGATCAAGATCTCACCTGATCTCTTCATTCAAACATGTAGGTATTTTCTCCATATCATAGCCTCCTTTCTTCCTTATCCACTGTGCAAGCTTGGGTAGCGAAATATTTTTGGCCGCATATTTTTTTGATTTGGGGATCATGTCCACTGTTGATCTTGGTGATTAACCACAGCTACTGGGAAAATGTATGGACCACAAATTTTACACGCCTTCATGGATTAGTTCTCTGTGTGCCTCCTCCATTGCAAAATCTCCCTCTTCTGGTGTTCTGTGCTTCCTGTCCTATGGTGACCATTCTCAAAGTTGTCAAGTCTAAAAAACATTTATGCCTGTACCCCTATGTGTCAACTTATCGTCGTCAGTGCTTATTCAAAAATTTAGCTTGAGTGCTAACATTGGCTCTAACTCAGGGATGCTCTAACTCAGGGATGAGGTATCAAAGAATCAGCATAGATCATGTTCCTGATCCGTCGGGCCGGATTGTAATTCACTCATCATGATGCTCTGAAAACAAAAGTCGACTATATGACAATGACAATGAAAAATTGTGGAAGTAAAATGCTCACCAGGCCGAGCTTATTCAATCCTACCTACCCTAATTTACATGAGTATTACCGCCAAGTTAAGTGACCTCTGAATTCCAGTGAAGCCAATAAAGTAGGTGGTTGTGCTCGTGAGCTCCTCTTTCATGCTTGATTGAGGGAAATAATGTGAAGTGGAATGATCAAAGGTTATTCTTGAAAATCATGTTCTTGTCGCGCATAATTGTCATACCATTCCACTGGTATAGATTCTCCACAGGTGTGGCCAGTGGGTTATGATAGATCTCTAAAATTTCTGCTATTCACCTATCCTGATCACGTTGCTCCATGTATTCAACCATTGGATCATAAAATCCAAAGATGTCCTTGACCCCTTCCAGTCTTTGACAGCTCCATGATTGCGTCTCCAACTGTATCTCCCCTTGCACCCTACCCAACTGTTATTTGAAATAATTGTGCAGGTGGAACCCGTGACCATCTATACCTGAGACCTCAGTCGCCTCATCTTGAATGCCAAAAGCCACACTTTTTTATTCCTTGTGCATTTCAAGGGGAATGTATCCAATGGAATCCTATGCACAGTGCTCTTCTTGACCTAGGTATTTTGTATTGGAAGAGCAGGAAGAACTATCCCATTTGGGACCCTCATCTTCTGAGAAACTGTCCTCGTATTAATTGTACAGTGGAGGCCTGGTAGATTCCCTAAACTCCCCATATACCGGGCGTACAACAGGAATGATTCCTTCTTCATCAAATAAATTATGGCACTCCACCTACATGGGCCCGTGCTTCTTGTATATGGGCTCATAATAAGGCAAGATGGTATGCGCTATAGATTCCATCGGTTCACTTACCCCATTAGCCACCCTAAATAGTTTCGTGACCTCGTTCTTAACCTCCATTTTCTACGCCTGGTTAGAGATATTTAATATTCATTTAAGAAAATTGAATGAGGCAAAGAATAGGGGTAGGAAGTTACCTTCTTCCTGCTGAGGGTACTCTTTATGAAAAATGAGGTTGAGAGGAAAAGGGGAATGCAGTTGTTTGTCCTCTTCCTCTTTCATTAGCCTAGAAAGTCCTGCATGTTCTTGCTGGTCTCCAAGGATAGTTTGAGCTTGCTCCACATAAAAGGGTCCTTTGACTTATTAGTCACTTGCGAGGTAGGGGCTGTATTTTATCATGAATCCCTCCATCCATATTTCTATGGCCTCCATCCTCTCATTCACTTTGGCCTCCGAGCTTCGGAGGGAAGAAGCTGGAGGGAATATTCATTTTTTCCTCCGTCTACTTCCTTTCTTGCTTGATCTCTAGCAGTATTTAGGTTTATCTCCACTTCTGCAACGTCGTTCATCATGTCTGCCAAAGAGGCCGACCTTCTTTTGCTAAGCCACAAAGCGAATTCACTATCAAAGGCCTCAACGTATTGTAGTTGGGCCACACCAGGAGGAGATCTGAACTCAGAAGGGATAGTGTTATATACTTCCATAAACCTTCCAGATAAGTCATGGAAAGATTCACTCTCCTCCCTTCTGATGGCATAAAACTGAGATAAGCACCTCCTGGGGTCTTTCTTCTCTACCCATCTTTCTTTGAAGGCGTCTTCCAGGGCATGGTAACCCGGGATGGAGCTATCTAGAAGGCTAGTGAACCATCTCCTTGCCTCTCCATCAAGTCTCTGGGTGAACAATATGACCTTAATATATTCATGGTCTACCTCTTTGAGGTTGACCTAGTATGCAAACCACCCCAAATGCTCCTCATCCTAATATCCCTTCTCACCAGAAAATTGCTTGATTTGTTGGGCGTACCCATGGGGAAGGTCATGAAGGATTTCAGGGAGGAGTATAGGGGTGAATCATTTGTCCTTGGTTGGGGTTGTGGCAGAGCTTTCTAGAGGGGATAAATATTTGAATGATGGAGGCTCTGCAGGTTCTGAATGGAGGGGGGGGAATGTTGCAACGACGAGAGGTCCTTTGACCGTGGAATTGGATGAGGCATGTTTAGAGGAGGGAACTGGGTCAGTAGTATCACAAGCCTCATGGGGATCAGATGAATGGGATTGGACCGAGTCATATGTACAGGATGAAGGATATTTCTCGGTATTCTAAGACGGATATACAAGGTGGGTCTAGGGTCTTTCCCTGAGTGTGACAGAAATTGGAAGACTGTTCTAACTAGCCCAGGGAAAGATAGGAAAAAATGTACCAGGAAGGAAAAGACATATTGGAGAAAGGAAACAAATTACCTCAACTTTTACCAAGCCCTTCCAGACTTTTCTATATTGGGCTCATTTTCCCTAGTGGAGTCGTCATGGAACCTTTAAAAACTTTGCAGCTTCTAGGTGTTCAGGGTTCCCAATGGAGTCACTTTCAAAGGCCTTGAGTGGAGTCTTCAGAGAATATGCAACTAATATGTGTCTAATACCGGATGCTCAACCAGGTCGTAGAATTGAGAAATGTTGTCTTAGCCAGGGATGATTTGCTCATTCGTTCCCCGACAACGACGCCAAGATGTTAACACCCTGTAATTTTCCTATGGTTGTTGTAGGAAGTCACAGGGGTAACCATTTCAAACCAAATTTAGACTTCCTTCTAGCAAAGGCATTCAAAGAGGGCTCTCTCTTTGTCACATTAACATTCACATACACATTTAACTTTAAAGAGCATGCATAAGACTAAATTTCTGCTAGTAACAGAAAAGTTACAAAATAAAATGGGTTGAATAGACAAACAAGATCAAAACCATTGGGCGATGGATTAAAAGTTTGAAACATTTAAGGACATTACAACAACAAATAAACAGTGATTTATCCCCTGTACTATGAGGCAAAGTAAGCACAACATTCAGTGAAATAGTTTAAGCAATGACAGGCAAAAAAAGGAAAGAGCTTGGTGCAACATAGAGGTGTCCATCAAGGGAGAATCTCTAAGAGAACCTTTAGTAGAAAATGAATAAGCGAGACAACTAAAATGGAGCACCTATTGATGGATGAATTCCATAGTAGCTATCAAATGAAAATTACCAACATGTTTTATGATGCATGGAGCACTTAACAGAGAGTGAATTCCAACATACTAATTTAGAAATGCATTAGCAGAATAACACATATGAAAATGAATTAAACGAAAAGCACACATTGAACAAGAACACTGTCATGAATCTCATATCAGCAGAAGAAATGTATTCATTAAATCTCCCAAAAACTGTTACAGAGCTACAAAATCGGTGCTCAGGCCTCAAAAATGAGAATTAGTCCAACGTCTATCCTCCTCAAGGGAGGTTCTATTTATAGTGCAGACTACCCCTGGGATACGTCCTGAAATAGTATCAAAATGGTTACAAAATATGTGGAACTAACCCAAGACAACTCGTCAAAATCCTGACAGACTTCATTAGGTGGCAGCTTCGCCACTACTGATTACCAAAATAAGGAATGTTTTGTGACATGCGTTCTGGGTGAGATGGGACCAAGAAATCTTAAATGTAGGCTCACTTTCTTTGACGATGACATTTCATCACCAATAGCCTTATATTTTCAACACCCTCCTCTATTCTATAGGCCTGAGAGAGGCAAGGGACCCTTCTGTGTTGCTGGTCCTCTGCCCAGCCTAATCGTCCCTTGGTAATGCTGTTGAAAGCTTGGATGAGATAGAACTCAGACGGTACTATTTTTCCAATGTACTTGTCATTCTTATAGACCCACTAAAGCTGGGTTCTCCCCTCGGGGGCATATATCCGTGGTTCTCCCATAGGATCATTATCATTGTAGATGAGGTTGATAGTATGAGTTTGATATGATGATGATGAAGCCCTCCATTCTCTTTTCCTGACATTAGAACATCCCCTTTGATCGTCCAACTCTAGGAAAGGATACTCGGTACCATGGCTAGGGAATCCATGGCCATGTTTGGTGGCTTGGATGGAACATTTGTTGGACCAGGAATTCTAGTTATTGCTCTTGCAGTAGTGTTTCAATTTATCCTACCCACATGGTATTCGTCAGCATCAATAGTTCTTATTAGTGTAGGGAACGTCTTTACCCCGATGGCTGAAATTATTAACATATGAGGGCCTGTCAAGGGCCCTATCCTCAAGCAGATAGGGGGTCTATCCACTCCACAAGCCATAACTAGTCCCATATCAGGATCTCGGGATCTGTAATAGAGTGAGAGCGATCAGCACGGCTAGCCACCGACAAATGATTTCTTATATGTCTTTGAATAGATCCACTTTAGATTTATATTGAATAGGATAGCTAAATTCAATGACGTGATTGGTGGTCTACCACATGTGCCATTGTTAAGTGGCATGATAGTAGCACGGGTGATCACATGGCTCCCAGTCCTGACCCTTTATGCAAAAATGTATACCACGCCACCCTTTCTTGTAGTGGATTTCCCGTAATTGCATTCTGAGGCAACCTTCGCGTGACATGGAAAAACATTCTTACCTTCTGCTGCGAAGCCATCATGGAACCTATCCTCTCCAAAAATGGTAGGTAATGGCTACCAAATTTCCAGAATGTGACCTACGCTGTCATTATTTCCTACTTCAGCCTTCATTTTACGGTCACTTATTTCCACACACGTTGGACAGTGAACTACAAAGACCCAGGATCTGATTTTGCATCATCGGTGTCGGTTGTCCCTTCCTAATTCAGTGGTCACTACAACCCTTCATGGTCTATGTGATTACTAACCCCTGCATGTCTCCCTATTGTGATGCATATTGGAGCCATTGATCCATAGCTTCAATAAATTTGTGTCGTTGAAAATGAGGACCCCTACAAGGCATTGCATCCCCTCCTCCCGTTATCCTTCACGCACCTTGCCGCTGTGACCTCAATTAGAGCCATCGATCAGTCTCTCACCTGATCTCTGTCATTCAAACATGTGGGTCCTTTATCCATTTCACAGCCCCCCTTATACCTTATCAATTGTGCAAGCTTGGGCAGTGAAATATTTACGGTTGCATATTTTTCTGATTGGGGGATCGGGTCCACCGACGATCTGGTTGGCAATTAACCATGGCCACTGGGAAAATGTACAGACCACATATTTCATGTGCCTTCATGGCTTAGTTCTCTATGTGCCTCGTCCATCATGAAGTATCCCTCCTCTCCTTATTTGCGCTTCCTGTCCTATGGTGACCATTCTTGAAGTCGTTAAGTCCGAAAAAAGTTCTTCCTGTACCCCTGCGTGTTAGCTTACCCTCGTCGGTGCTTATTCAAAAATTTATCATGAGTGCTAACACATAGTATCATTAATACTACTCCCCTTTCAAGGGAAGTCCTTACATACAACACTAATATTATCTTGAAAGTGTTCAAACTTCATACGAGACATAGGCTTGGTCAACACATCTGCATCGTGCTCATATGTGCTCACATATTGGAGCTTTATAGATCCCTTCTGCACCATGTCATGAATGTATAAGTAGTGAATATTTACGTTCTTCATCTTATCATGGAACATGGGGTTCTCTTTCATCTTCATGCAACTTTGGTTATCACATAGAATCACGATAGCATCCATCTCCAGATCAAATAGATCTTACAACAACTTCTAAAGCCATATGGCTTCACAACTAGCAGAACAAGCGGCAATATGTTCCACTTCTGCAGTGTTGAGAGTAACACTATATTTATTCCTTCTTAGCCATGAGATCATGGTTGGACCCATATTGAAACATCCACCTGAAGTTCTCTTTCTATCTGAGACACTTCCTTCCCAATTTGAATCTGCATAATTGTACAATCTGAAGTCATGATCTCCAATATAACTAAGACCATAGTCTACCATACCTTTCAGGTACCTCATCACATGCTTTGCAAATACAAGGTGAACATATTTGGGATCAACCAAATACTGACTCAAGGTGTTCATAACAAAGCGTATATATGTCCAGGTATTCATTAGATACATCAATTAACCAATAATATATTTGTATAGTGTCACATCCACTAACCTTGATGAAGCATCAACCAACATTTTTAAATTTGTATCCATGGGTGTGGCCATGGATTTACATTCCAACATATCAAACCTTTTTAGGATTTCTGATGCATACTTACTTTGGTTAGGGAATATCTCTTATGGGCTCTGCCATACATCAAGACCTAAAAAAAAATGGTGCATCAATCCAAGGTATTTTATCTCAAATTCTATAGCAAGCCTCTTCTTCATTTATGCTTATGAGCCTCTCATTATATGTCAGGAACAAATCATATATCATGTAGTACCATGTCCTGGGTACATGCCTCAAACTCCACCATGTATGTTTCCTCTTCGCAAGGGGAAAATATGGTATCACTCTAAGCACACCCATAATATACTGGAGCAAATAACCTTTTCCAAGGATGTCTCTCTATCTCTGCAATTTTGTGATATAGTCACTCCCTCTAAAGCAGATCTTTTCTGCTCCCTATCATAACTAAGCACTATCCTTCATCTACATTGAAACATTCAACACTTGAGTGACTGGTATACATATTTTCTATTTGACCTTCTATATATCCATCTATGTCATGTCGTAAGGTCACTGGATATCAAGATCTCTAGTTCTTTTTGCAAGTTCCTCTTAAACCCATCTATCAGTTTCTCATCTTCAACCTTGTCGCAAAGTTTGATATCTCACCACTCTAGGTGGTCCTCAAACTCATCATGTTACTATTTGTCATGGGTGTGTTTTTTTAAAGTATTGTAACTTCGGAAGATATTCCATATGTATTGATTGTGTTCCTCCATCAGGATATGAGTTTGGTATTGTAAGAGTCATTGAAAGAATCAATGTAAACCTACGGTTGTAAGTCGGGTCAATAGTACCCAAGTGTCAATATAATAAATATTATTTTTGGTATATTGCTAGACAAGTTGGCCTTGTCATTTAGACTAGTCAGCCTTGTTAGGTCCTAGATGAAGCCAACTAAAGAATATAAATAGGGAGGCACTCCCCTTCATTTGTACACACTCACTCAAGCAAGTTTTGCAAGAGAGATAAGAACAAGTGCTCCAGGTAAAACAAAGAAGTAGTTGTCTGGGTTTTACACTGCTATAGTTGAGTTCTATACCGAGAAAGATTTGTGGAGTTTTCTCCCTTGTGGTTTCCCCAAGGAAAATATTTTTGTTCTTATGTTATTGTGCTTGTTGTTCTTTCACTGATCCTACTAGTGACAATTTGTTTTAATATATCATCCAAGCAAATTGAGAAAACTTAACATGCTATTAGATCCACCATGAAAGGAAACACTACACAGCTAGGGTTTGTTACTCTAAACAAATACTTCGACAGATCAACCAGAAAATAGGGCTCACTCAACTTGCCCCTGAAGAGCGCATCTTTCTGTGAAGAGATAACTAAATTCCAAGAATTTTTAGTTTCTAATTAGTCAATGTTGTCGGGACAAACTAAGGCTTTAGTTTTCTTGAGACTCCATCATCAATCTCAAGAAAAGAAAGATACAGTCTACCTCTCCCTAGGGAGGCACATCTTTTCCATCACTCAGCCCTACTAGTGATCCCAACTGAAAAATTAGGGTTTTTATACCAAACCCTAGGTCATTCAAAAGGAGGTTATCCAGAAGTTGTTTTCATCAACTAAGAACTACTCCTTATTCCATTTGAATTTATCATTATATTAAATATGACAAAGAATACCAAGCTAGATTAAAATATTGAAGGTGTTGAAATATTTAGAGCATGGAAGTATCAGATCATGCTCATCCTACAAGAAAATGATCTAGAAACTTTATAAAGGAGGAAGTGGAAGAACCATAAGAAGTTGAAACCAAGTCCAAATATAAGAAGGATATGATCATAGCTTAAAGGATCATAGTTGACTCCATCAAATATAACTTGATCCCTCAAGTATCCTCAAGGGAGACTTTGAAAGAAATGTTTAATGATCTATATAATCTATTTGAAGGAAGAAACATTAATAGAAATATGACCCCAAGGAATCACCTCAAAATTGTAAGAGCTTAAAATTTGGAGACCATACAGTCTTACTTTACAAAAATAGCACAAATCAAGGATTAGTTCGAAGCTATTGGTGACATGGTTGAAGAAGCATAAGTTGTAATGACCACCTTGAATGGTCTCCCAAGATATTGGGAAGCCTTTATCGGAGGATTTTGTTCAAGAAGGGAACTAACCAAGTTTCAATATTTATGGGAAGAATGTGTTCAAGAAGAAGAAAGAATAACATCTTGAGAAGAAACGCTAAATAATAATGAGGATCAAGCCTTGATAGTTCCTACCAAAGGCAAGAACAAAAGGAAGAGTCATCACCATCCTCATAGAAATACTCAAGGGTTTAAGAAGTCCAAGAAATACTTCTCAAATTATGAATGCTTCACTTGTCACAAGTTGGGACACATTTCTATAAATTGTCCCATAAATTTAGAAGGATTTAAAAAGATGAAAAGATTGCAAGCCCATGTTGCTGAAGATAGTGATCAAGAAGTTGAAGAGAAAGATAAGAATGATGAAGATTCCAGTGAAGAATATGTATTGATCTATGCTCCAACAGGTTCAATATCACTAGTAAATGACACCTGGATAGTGGATAGTGGTTCCTCCAAGCACATGACAGGTTACAAGGACACACTCTCATGTCTTGTACAAAAGGAATATCCACACAAAGTAATGCTTGGAGATGATTCCCAATACCCTGTCAAAGGAATGGAAGAAGCATCCTATAAGTTGGACTCTGGAAAGTCCATCAAGATGAAATATGTCATGTATGTCCTAGGACTAAAGAAGAACCTTCTTTCTATCTCATCCTTAGACAAGAAAGGCTTCAAAGTTTCATTTGTGGATGGAAAAGTTCTCATGTGGACAAAAGGAAAAACCATAGATGATGTAGTAGAAATTGGAGGTGAACAAGGAGGAATCTATAGATTAAAGGGACATGTAGATTCAACATTAATGACCAGTACCATAAGCCAATGCAAGCTATCTCACATAAGGATTGCTCATATTCACTAAAAATCATTACCAATTGTGAGGAAGGTTATGACTGGTCTACCAGAAATTCAGATAGATCATGAAGGAGTGTGCAAAGGATGTGCACAAGGAAAGAATACTAAGAACACTTATCCAAATAGTGACAGTAAAGCAAAAGGTATATGAGATATTATCCACTCATACATATGCGGTCCAATGCAACCCACTTCATTAAGAACCTATGTTTACTATGCTTCTTTTATTGATGACTATTCCCACAAGACTTGGATATACTTCTTGAAAAATAAGGATAAAGTTTTTGAAAGGTTTAAGGAATTTAAGTCCCTGGTAGAAAACCTCTCTAAAAAGAAGATAAATATATTGAGGCTAGATAATGGAGGAGAGTCCACATCAAGTGAATTCAATGAATACTACAAAGAAGATGGGATTAAGAGGAAGCTCAATATTCCCTATAATCCACAACAAAATGGTGTGGAAGAAAGAAATAAGAGATCTATCATGGAAGATGTGAAATCTATGTTACATGATCAATATCTACTAATGTACCTATGGGAAGAAGCAACGAGAACAATAGTATATGTACGAAATATAATCTCTCATAGTGCCCTTGGGAACAAGAATCCAGAGGAGATGTTTTCCAAAGAAAATGCTGAAGTAAGTCACCTAAATATATTTGGTTGTCATGTATACATACACATTCCCAAGGATAAAAAATGAAAGTTAGATCCTTCGGGAAAGAAGGGATTGTTTGTAAGATATAGTGAGCAATCAAAGGCTTACTGAATCTATATCCTAGGATACCATCAAATTGAACTTAGTAGAGATGTCACATTTGACAAAGATACAACTTTCAGAAAGTAAAAGAAAGATAAGGAAGATGAAGAGGAGCATGAAACTACCAAAGCCGCAGAAAGTTATAGACCAGTTAGGAACAAAGAAGAAGATCAGATACCTGAGGATCATGATATGACAAAACCTCAGTTACTTGAAGAATTTCCCAGTGAAATGATTTCACGAAAGAGAAAACCTTCATGGTCTTGTTAAGTAATCAAAGAAGAAAAAATACATGGTTTCCTAGAAAAAACCATCGGAGAAAGAAAGAAGCCAAATCCATATCCTAGTTATGTGGCTTTAATGTGTGATCTAGTTGATAAAGAACCGACATGTTTTGAAGAAGCAATAAAAAAAAGGAGTGGGCCGATGCAATGGTCAAGGAATACCAATCCTTTATAAATAATGATGTATGGGAAATAGTACCAAGACCAAAATACAATTAAGTGGTATCCTTGAAATGGATATTCAAAATTAAGCACTCAACTGATGGTAGTATAAAGAAGTACAAGGAAAGATTTGTAGCTCGAGGATTCTCTTAGAAAGAGGGAATCGACTATGAGGAGATATTTGCACCAGTGGCTAGATACATCTCAATTAGAACCATCCTTTCCTTGGCATCCAACATGAAGTGGAAGTTACATTGGATGGATGTAAAGACATCCTTTCTAAATGGCTTGATTGAGGAAGAAGTATATATAGAACAACCGCAAGAGTTCAAGACTAATGATACAAAACTCATGTATGCATACTTAAGAAGGAATTTCATGGTTTAAAGAAAGCACCCAGAGTGTGGTATGGAAGAATTGATGGATTTCTAATGAGCTTAGGCTTTACCAAAAGTAAATAAGATTCCAACCTCTACTATAAATTTGAGGATGATGGGCTTATGATATTACCACTATATGTTGATGATCTATTATTGACAAGTGATATAAGCCCATCATTGAATGTAAGAAGAATCTTGTTGAGGAGTTTGAGATGAAAGATCTTGGAATGATGCATTACTTTCTTGGTCTTGAAGTATGGTAGTATCCAGATGATATTTTCCTAAACCAAGGAAAACATGTAGTAGAAACCCTAAAGAGATTTGGAATGATAGATTGCAAGGCTATGAATACTCCGATTACAACAAGTTTGCAGTTATTGAATGATGATTCTTCAGAAGAATTTGATGCCACCTTATATAGACAGATTATTGGTTCTCTAATGTACTTAACCAATACAAGACCAGATATATGTTTTATTATAAACACCCTATGCTAGTATATGGTGAATCCCAAACATATTCACCTAATTAGAGTAAAACATGTAATGAGGTATCTAAAGGGGACCTTAGATTATGGTCTCAGATATGTATCAAGTGATGAGATCAGATTACATGTATTTACAAATTCATATTGGGAAGGAAGTTCCAAAGCTAGAAAAAGCACTTCATGATGTTGCTTTAGTATGGGATTAGGAATGATCTCTTGGTTCAGTAAAAATCAGACTAGTATTTCACTTAGCATGGTAGAGGATGAATACATTGCATCATGTTCAGCTTGTAGCGAAGAAATGTGGCTTCGCAAGATGTTGAAAGGATTATTTGATGCACTGATAGATGTTATTGGTATCCTTTGGGATAATAAAAGTTGTATCAAGATGATAGTAAACTTGGTGTCTCATGACAAGACAAAGCATATCGAAGTTAGATATCATTTCATCCAGGATATTGTTTAGAAAGGAGATGTAAAGCTCAAGTATGTTCCTATAAAGGAAGAAGTGGCAGATGTGTTGACTAAGCCTATTTCTCATGTAAAGTTTGAATACTTTTGAGACAATATTGGTGTAGTCCGAAAGGAAGTCTCTTGAAAGAGGGAGTGGCGGTAGATGGAAGAAGGATGTTGTGGTGGTAGCTAAGTTTAGATTAGGATAAGTATAGCTAGGATTATTGGCCCTAAAGGGTTAGTAATTCATATAAGGCCTGTCAATCCTAGGGGGGTTAGTATGTCTGGCTAGATTAGTTTAACCCAAGTGGGTTTGTAATCCAGGACAAGGCTTGTTGGTCCCCAGGAAGATCCATCTATCTAACTAACCTTGTTGGCTCAAAAGGGTTAGTAAGGTAGACCAAATGATCGGATGGATCTACCATAGAAATCACCATGATGATGCTCTGAGATAGTTAGAGGGCAAGATGTATCTTCAATATTGTTATACTGATGATTGTTGAGATGTTTTCTTCAGTATTCTTATACTGATGATTGCTGAGATGTTTGCTTCAGTATTGTTATACTAATGGTTGTTGAGATGTTTGCTTCAGTATTGTTATACTGATGATTTTTTAGATGTGTGTTTCAATATTGTTATACTAATGATTGCTGAGATGTTTGTTTCAATATTGTTGTATTGATGATTGCTAAGATGGGTGCTTCAGTATCTTTATATTGATTATGGTTGAGATGATTGTTGAGATAGTTTCAGTATTGTTACATTGATGAGTGTTGATTGTTGAGATGATTTCTTAGATAGTTTCAGTATTCCTATACTGATGTTACAGGTTCAATATTCTCATACTGATGATTGTTGATTGTTCATATGATTGTTGATATAGTTTCAGTATTCCTATACTGATGTAGTAGGTTTAGTATTCTCATACTAATGATTGTTGAAATGAATGCTGATGAGTATGTTTCAGTATTTCTATACTGATGATGATGTTTGATTCAACATTTTTATGTTGATGGTGATGATGATGTTCCAGCATATCTATGCTGGTAATGCATATGATGATATAGCATTATAGATGGTTTTTATTTTAGCACTAACATGCTAATGAGGCTATTGTTGATGTATCGGTATCTATATATTGATGTTGCAGATGATGTTTCAGTATCTATATACTTATGTTGTAGACGATGTTTCGGTATTTACATACTAATGTTGCAAACAATGTTTCAGTTGCATATGATGTTTCAGTATTCAGATACTGATCTTGGAAAAATATGATTTAGCATTCACATGTTTATGTGGAAGAAGATGACTTAGTATTCACTTATTGATGTGGCATAAGAATATTCAATATTCACATACCGATGTTACAGAATATGATCTAGAAGATGATTCAGTATCCATATACTAATGTGACAAAAGATGATTCAGTATTCACATACTGATGCTACAGAAGATGATTTAGAAGATGATTCAGTATCCATATACTGATGTGATAGAATATGATTCAATATGTATAGAAGATGATTCAGTATTCACATACAAATATTGCAAAAGATGATCTAGCTGAGATCGATGATGAATATATATGATGATTTTCCAAAACTTCCTATGACATATAGAGACTCACTAGTTAGTTGTACAATTGTGGTAGTAGTTTCTACCTTGGTTGAACACCTTCCTAGTTAAGAGGGAGTGTTAAAGTATTGTAACTTTGGAAGATATTCCAGATGTATTGATTGTGTTCCTCCATTAGGAGATGATTTTGGTATTGTAAGAGTCATTGAAAGAATTAATGTAAACCTCTAGATAAAAGTCAGGTCAATAGTACCTAAGTGTCAATATAATAAATATTATTTTTGGTGTTTTGCTAGACAAGTCGTCCCTGTTAGTTATACAAGTTAGCCCTGTTATGTCCCAGGTCAATTCAACTAAAAATATAAATATGGAGGAACTCCCCTTCATTTGTACACACTCACTCAAGCAATTTTTGTAAGAGAGAGAAGAACAAGTGTGCCAGAAAGAAGAGAGAAGTAGTAGTTTGGGTTTTACACTTCCCTGGTTGAGTTCTATACTAAATCATTTTTGTTTGGTTTTCTCAATTGTAGTTTCCCTGAGGAAAATCTTTGTGTTGTTATGTTTATGTGCTTGTTGTTCTTTCTGTGATCCTACTAGTGACAATTTTTTTTTGAGATATCATATAATCAAATTAAGAAAAATTAACATGTTTTGAGCCTGTACAAAGCCTTATTCAATATGAACTTGTGGTTCTCTGTTTAAAGAGTCCCTACAGGTTTCTCAATATACACTTCTTATTTGATTAAACTATCAAGTTTCTTTGGTCACTAAAGAAACATATCGTCATAGTCGACTCTCTATATCTCGCTATGTACATCTGTAGTATGCTAGATTTTGTAAGTCTTCTTGAATGTCATAGCTGGGCCATCGTCACTTGTTCTTTGGAACAAGTTTCGTCATTATTCTATTTTAAGTGATTGTACACGATCCTTCCTACAAGTCAAATTTAGTTGCATGATTAGATACACGTCATAGTATGACAAGGACATAGGTCACAAAATCATGCAACTATCTTAGACAATTCTTCAACACAACATTCATCTATATCCCACATACATATGGTAACTTTCTATATGTCTTCCATCTCTACTAGAACATAGTTAAGACCGTGCACTTCTCTTAAAATTCAGCAAATAGGTTTCATTCTAGATGAGCATCAATGGAGTGTTGTGTGGCACCATAGGCTACTTACCCATTACATGCATATTACATATTATTAGTGTTAGCACCTTTTCTAAATTCTGACTATTCTTACAGATACACCCATAATGATCCCTTTGCAAAAGGATATACTAATAAAGAGATGAGGGGTAGGGTCAAAACATTTCATGTCTTAAGACCTAGAGGTATGCAGAAATAGGTTTGAAGTTGTTGGGGAGGACTATTCCTAAGACTGAATGTCAAAACAGTAAAAAATCCTTAGAAACGAATTTGGAAATATGCCTAAGTAAGAAAAAATTGATCAAGGTTAAAGAATTGATCAATATGGACGGCTTGGATGGAAAGCAGAGAAGATCGAAGGTTGTAAGTCATTTCTTCCAAGGAAAAGTCAGGAGTGGAAAGGAAAAAAAAACAAGTTTATGTGTGATAAGTGATAAAACTTGATTTCTGCCTTCCACATTCCTAGATCGATGAATCAGAACGTTTCCACCAAATTTCAACGGCCCATAAGAGAGCAGCAAGGAAAAGATTGGAAAGCAGGAAACTTAAGAATTTGATCGTGAAACGTTGAAGTTCCACGATTCACCAGATCCAATGGATATGAGAGATTTCATGTAGATAAACAATGTAGAAAGGCACAGGAGGTTAGAGATCAGAAAGAGGAAAACATAAAATTTATGGGTATAAAGGGTTGAAATTACGCATTTTGCAATCCATTAGATCTACAGTTCATAGGGAGCCCATGTAGATCGATGGTGTGGACAGGAAAGGAAGAAGAGGAAGTGTGGAGGTGGAAAGGAGAATTTTTTATGGAGAAAGTCGAAGGATCCACAGTCCATTTTCTGCTAAAGGAGGAAGCGAAAGGGCATAAATAGAAGGGATGAAATATAAAGTTCTTTGCTATCAAAGGTTAGAGTTCCCATTTCCATTTTCCGAAGCGCGTAAACTGGATCTTAGATCAACAGCTCGTAAACTGGATCTCTCGACATATGTTCACATCATTGACCTTTGATCAAAATATTCAACTGAGTGTTCGACATTAGATCATCCACTCATGCTCAGGATATTATACTAGGGAACCTTGGGAATCATTGAAATTAATGGTGATCTCCCTCGCACTTGTTAATGGTTTTCATCATTGACCGATAATCAAGTGGTTTCTATCATGTTTAACATCAAAACATTATTATCACATGGACAGAATCGTACTTTGTGGAAGATGAGATGAAGACCCTAGGGACTTGTTAAGTGCTCATTACTTTCCCTAGTTTGCGACGGAGTATTTTTTGGTATAAGTCCTAGCATGGATCCACATTTGTATGGTCATGGTTCTGCTCAAATTTGCGTCCATTTGACATAGATCTACATTGTACATCTGGTAGCTATGTCCAAGTTTGATTCTTATTCACATGGATCTACGATGTATTCTAGTATCCATGTTTATTCATCTCTATCATTGATCTAGGTTGTATTGGTCTGCATCCATGATGAGGACTCATTTGGATATGAGTCAAAAGTATTGATGTATTGCAGAATCCTGGTTGATGATGATCTCCTATCAAGAAATTTCTTGCCTCGAAGTGATAAATTTCTCTTTCAAATCTCTCTCCTATCATATCCCTCTAGCCTCATGATTTGGGGGGAATTCTGTTACACATAAATCTCGTCACCATCATGTGTTGAGGCCCAAAATATCAGAAATTTCCCTAAATTTCCAAAATGTGAAGTTGGACATTGGCCCAGACTCCTATTTTTCATATTTAAGTCCACCGCCACCTCTTCCTTTTGGGAAATAAGAATTAACCTTTGCAGTAACTCCTATTGTTTATTGGAAATAAGCGGTTCCACCTTGGTAATGCTCTGTCTACATAGTGAAAGAGTGGTGCTCAATTTTTAAAGGGAAAAAGAGAATATTCATGAAGCCTCTTGAAGGAAGACTTCGTGGAACCCTTATCCCTACTCTTGTGGACCACCTAGACTAGAGATTCCCCCTAGTAGGATCTCCCTTCCACCTCATCCACCTTTTTCTCAACCATCCCTATCCTCCTAAGGCCTATAAAACTTGGTTCATCCTCCATGGGAATAGAGAGAAAAATTATGCTATTGCACTGAGATTCTAGCCAAATCTAGGGTGAGCATAGTGAAGGCAAGTTGGAGCTTTGAGGAAAAGATATGCCATGTGAAGGACCATCAAAACACTAAGGAAAATGGTTGTAATATATCTTCTTCATTTTAATGCAAAGATGTTTCCTTTCCCATAAAATGTATTGTGTTGCAATCACTAATTTTATTATTGGATTCCTTAGTCACTAATATAGAACTATAGATCATTTTCTGGTACTTTTGATCTTGCTTGTTGTTTGATGTGTTCATGCAGGTATATTTGTGGAGAATTAACACTATGAAAAGCTAATACATCACTCTATAGAACAATTCAAAGATTCATTCCAGATATCTACAAGCTCTAGGGGAAGTTTTCCATCCTTGTTATCACTCATTTGTTCTAGATCTGAACCATTCAACCATTTAGTGGACAACTATACTAGTTTTCTAGTGAGATTTTGGTTCAGTTTGACCAAATATGCTTAGATCTGAGATACATCTGCTTTCTATGCTTAATTTTCCTGTAATTTTCATGATTCAATGCCAGTGTTTTAATACTTAACTTTATCTTTTTCGCTACTTTTTTGTTTTGAAACCTGCAGGAGTCACTACTCATTCAGTGAGGACAATAGGCGGTGCCACCACGCATGCTTAGTGGTCAATAGGTGGTGCCACCACTCTGTCATAGTGGACAAAAGGCAGTTCCCAGGTGGTAACACTCTGTTACCAACCTTCTGTAAGCGGTTTCGGGTAGGGTTTTGATACCCCTATAATTTCATAGCTTAGTTAGGGTTGATTTATTTTATGTGTGTGTTTCTAGCTTCACTATTGAGTTCTGGACTGTTAAATTCATAATCTAGAAGTGATAAAGGATTATTTTGGTTTGGTTCAAAGAGCTAGGTTGTTTTCATCTTTTCGGTTGCTTTTATGCTTGGGTTTGGTTTTCGAATGAGTGCTTGGAAGTCAATATAATCAGAGCTCTTTTTACTATTAGATCAACTGAGAGTAAAATTTTTTGTTTTGATTTATTCATTTTTGTTCTTCATAAGTTCATGAAATATTGCCTTTTTCTTTTGATTAGAAAAAAAATTGAGATTTGATCATAGTTCTATTTGAAGATGAACCACTAAATCCTTGATTAGTTTTACAAACTTTCAGGCGTTCACATTCTTCGTTTCCTTTTTATGTTCTTTTCTCACCAAAAATATATCATGGTTGTAAATTAGATCTTTTCATATTTGAAGAATTGTAAAAGTGCTTAGTGTGCCAAATAGTAGTAGTGTCTCTCCTTTTTTGAAAAGAGATTGTGCTTCTTTTTGCTTTCAAGTTTCAGTCAGTAGAAGTTTGTTGCTTGTTTGCATTTTTGAAATATAATTTCAGTGTGACTGTTTGGGATTTTGGTTTAGAAACATAATTAAATCACTCTCTCCTTCCTATAAGTAGGGCATACTTTGAATGATAAAGTGAAAATTTTGCATATCATGTTGCATGGTTTAACTTTTTTGTCCACACCTCATGCATTCACCTAATCATTCAAGATAAAATTAATGCTAGTTCTAGGTTAAAATTTTTTAGTAACATGAGTGATAGGGTAGAGATGTGTTTCAGTGTCTTAAAACATAGGAGCTGTCGTTCTATTTCCTGCATAGCATTCCAGGAATTGTGTAGTTCTTCCATGTACCATTGGTATATCGAATGACCTTTAGTGTACCCTTGAGGTATATAGAAAGGTAATTCACACACTCGATTGTATATTGGAAGGCCCCTTTTGAATGATTTTCATTAGACACCACTAACATAGATTTGAGCTCCCACGTACCTTGCGTATACCAGGAGACCCCCTTAGGATTCCCTAAACCAAATGAGAAAATACTTTTGGTCATATTGTCGGAGAAATTCACCGAGAATAGCACTTGGGGAGCTACTACACACATACCATCTAGGTAATCAGGTCTTCAGGAAAGGGTACAGTCCCAATCCTCCTTGTCGTGCTTTACTATTGGACCCTGCGGTATATCGCGAGTTGCAAAGACTTTGACGATCTTAGTGAGAAATTGGATTTTATAAGTGTTGGTTGTGGAGCCTGATCTTTTAAATGTAGAGATATTATTCAATATTGTTTGTACCCTAGGTGTATTGTACACTCATTCCCCCTGCTTTGGGGTTGGGATGTTTGTTGGCCAATAGTTTTGTGAACCCATGGTAATGGGTTAACCGTAGTATTTTGCCATGGTATTTTTTCCCCTATAAAATAAATCATTGTAACACAAATGTGTATGTTATTATAGCATTGTAAACAATCTCTGTGATTTTGTGAGAGATACTATGAGAGTGTGAAGAGGAAGTGCAACAATTTTCATGCAGGTTGTATCCCTTCATCTTTCTGGACTATAATAAAAGGACTGGCAATTTCTTTGTGGATGTATCCCATCGTTTAGGTGAACCAAGTTATATCTGTGACTCTCTGTAATGTGTTTAATTTGTTTTACATCTTGTTTAATGATTTAACTATATATCTGTTGTTGATCTATGGTCTTGTTTTCTAACAATCAGCCCCTCTTATCACCTAAGTTTGCTTGTGACCTTTAACTTACGTAGGAGTGGTTTTCTGTGTGATTCTAGTTTCAAACCCTAGGTTAGGTTTTTAGTGACCAGTAGTCTGGTTGATTTACTTTTCAGACGATCTCGAAGGGTTTAAGGCTTACCACCTGACCTTCCTCCTATTGTAGGAGAGAGCCCAATGGAAGCCATAGACCAAGGTGCCATAGCCGATTGTCATGTGGAAGGGAATCCAGTTGTAGAAGTTGTGGAAGAATTCACTACATATGATAATCCTTTATTCAAACAGCCTCCCATGGCTGATACTACCTTTCATTTTATGATGGAAGGTCATGTTGGTTCATCAAAATGGGTTGTCGATCACCCGTCTAATGAGATTAGGGGGAAGAATATGGCCCTAATGATCCTTTTTGGAGAACTTATTTAGGTCAAGTTATTTCTAAATTTGGTACCACTATATTTTTTTTTGTTAACCTTCCATCTAATGAGGAACTACTTAGAATATTCCAACCATCGATTGATCATTTGCGCAACGCTTAAGAAAACCTTGCGAACATTATCGCTTCACCTATTCCTCATCATGCACCCATGTCGGCTCTTTTACTCTCTTTCGGAAACAACCCCTCTCGGATACCGTCCACTTTCATCGTCTCAAGTAGCTCCTAGTTTAACATCATCAGCTCAAGGTTCAACAGGTCCTGATACAGGTCAACCCTCCAACCCTATTACTACAGTTCCAAATCCTAGGTCTGCTTCTGGCTCTATTGTATCTTCTACCACTGGGGTGAAACCCCCAGGTCAAGTTGCATCATTATTTAGTGGAGTCATTTCTAGTGCAAGACAAACCCCTACTATAGGACAGTCAACAGTCTTAGTTCCTTCCATGAAAACCAAAGAGGTTACCCCTCCTCCTAGTATGGGACAACCCTCAGGGATACAACCCATAGTTAATCAACCTTCTTGGGGTGATACTTACCTAGGAAATTATTCATCTATAAGCAATGTGAAATTTCAACCTAAATCTACAGGAATGGTGTATCCTAGTATGCCTTACCCCAGAAACATGTTTACACCATGGGGGAAACCTAATTGGCCATATATTCCCATGCTTGGAGGGATACTTATGAATACCACTGGAGGTCATGGTGGCCCAAATTTTGGAAGGATATCTGGTGGAGGCCCACCTGGTGAAGGATCACCTTTTGGCAGACTACCTCCTGGCAAACCATCTCCTGGAGGACCGCATTTTTGGGGACCACCTTCTGGGGGACCACCATCTAGAGAACCACCACTTGGAGGGCCACCCTATGGGGGACCACCTTCTGGGGGGCCACCATCTGGAGTATCACCACCTAGAGGGCCACCTTATGGGGGACCACCACATGGAGGACCACTTCCTGGAGCACCACCACCACCACCACCTAGAGTAAACCCTCCTCCTAGAGGCCCGCCTCCATCTAGAAAATATTCGGGAGGATCGTCTGTGAATCCAACTCCCCAACAACCAATGTATCAATCGACCTATTGTCCAACTGGTATACAGATTTCATATCAATACTACCAGTATGTACAGCCTAATCGACAACTTCATTTTTTGGAAACTTTGGAATTTCCTGATCTATCCAAGTTGATCAATGACCCCATCCAGCATAACTCCTCATGGCCTGCAATTCCAGTTAAGTTATCATCATATATCCCTAAGTTTGATGGAAAGCAGAGAGAAGACCCCAAAAATCATGTTCTGACATTCCATCTATGGTGTTATTCTAACTCCTTGATGGATTATTCAGTCTATTTGAGGCTCTTCCAACGAACTTTGACTGGTACAGATACCAAGTGGTACATTAAGGTTTTGCAACATTCGTTTATGGACTTCAACTCATTGGAAATCATTTTTCTTACTCACTTCAACTGCCCATCTGTTATCAAACTGGTATGGATATTTTGGCATCGCTTCATTAGAATAATTCCACGCATATATTGGATCATATTCATGAGTGGAGGAGATGGAGAAGAATTATTAAAGCTCCTATCCCAGACCAATTGTTGGCTGATTGGTTTATGAAATCCTTGTTGCCTCCCATTTCCTATGATGTGTCTATGGGTGGTGTTGTTATTGAAGACCAGGCTATCATTCATGCTCAGTATCTAGACTTGGTTGGTTCCTAGTCCAGAAATTTGTATGATCTGATCCCTTAGGATCCTCATCCTAGCACAGACCCTACTAAGCCACCTACAGAAACTCCTATTGATGGGGTTGTGGGTTCAATCTAGCCCTTGTTATCAGCTAAGCCTGCCAAGCAACAGATTACTTCTACTACTACTCCTTATGATCATACAGTTTCTACCGAGGTGAATTTTATTCAAAGTATGCAAACACCCGACAATAAGAAGAAAGGAAAAGGAAAATGTAAAACACCTGGAAACCAACAAGAGAATCCCAAGGCTACGACCCCAGAGAATGACAATAAAGGCAAGAGGAAGGCTAAGTATCCCTGCCTATTGTGTGGTGGTCACCACTTCATGAAGGAGTGCCCTCATTGTGAATAAATTAGTAAATTTTTGAAAAGTAACCCTACACCAGCGCTGCTTACCAACCCCTTTCGTCTCAACAACAATTGATCGATCATATGTTCTTAACGAACCTCTAATTCTACAGAATAAATTCGAATGATGTCCTCGGAAACTATTAGCTTGACTACTCGTAGTCAGTCATATGAAAAACCCACAGAGAAGAAGGATGAGAATCCTTCTCCCTACAAACATCCTTCTACTAGTTCTTCTCCTCCACCTTCATTTAATGGTCCTCTTACGATCGAGAAACCTAACCTCGACCTGATTTTTCTCCCACCTAAGAGTACTCTCTAGAAATCTATTTTTAATCCAAATGCTCGAGCTACATAATTCTACAATGTTGTTTAATATTTGGCTCAAGCACCTTGCGCAATGTCTACCCTGGAGGTACTCCAAAGTTGTCCTACACAAGGCAAAAACTTGTTGATGGATTTAGGGGCCTTAGACCTGGATAACACTAATTTGATTCATTTTAGTGGATAATTAGAAGTCCAAATTACCCCACCAGCTCGTGTTTCAAATCATGACCAAATTAGTTGGGAAAAAGTTCCATATGACTGCTTTGGATGAAGGAGCTTCCAACTCAGTATTCTCTATTTCTTGCTGAAGAGCAGGGATGATTTTAAGGAACCATACTTATTTAAAAGTGTATAAATTTTGGCGAATATTACAAATTCTTAAAACACCAACTATAAAATGATTGGTGATATTTTTCAAAAAATATTTTAATTTCCAAGGTTTTTATATCGTTTATATAATAATTTGGCGATTTTTAGGGTGAAAATTTTTTACCCCATCAAAATTGGGTGAAACAGGGCTTCAAAAAATGTAAAATGGTGAATCTTTTTTGGGAGAAAAACATCGAAAAATATCCCACTGGAATAAAATTCTCCCCTAAAATTATCCCTGCTAGAGAGCCATTGGTTCTCCCGAACTTACAAAGTCACCCAACACCTTGAAAGATTTCGATGGAAGAGCTTTCCAACCGCATGGTCTGTTACCAGCCCTTTCAGTCGAGCTTTGGGGAAAGACTGTTTCCATTCAAGTGGGGTAGTCGATGCTCCATTGGATTACAATCTGCTATTGGGGAGAAACTGGTTCTATGCTATGATGGTTGTTTCTTTGACAGTTTTTTGGACTCTCCAATTCCCTCATTTGGGGAAGATTGTGACCATCGATCAACTCGATTTTTGTTCACTAGATGTTACTACCCCCACTAAAAATAATATTCCTATGCTAGGCCAATCCCCTCCGCCTTATCAATCGATTGGGGTAGGTATGTTGAAGGATTCAACCCTCATGGCAGTATTCCCCTCAACCCCTCCTACTACAGAGGTGGAAACTATGAGCATGATTTCCATGACCAATCATAGTCCTAGAGGTAAAGAAGTTGTTGAGTCATCTTCTCTAGGCCCTTACGAAGCACTCTATGATGCTATTCAATCTATGTCTGATGTCCAATCTGATGATCTTCATCTAGTGGCATCAGATCCTTACCACCTTCCCTATTGGCTAGAACCCTCTCTCTCCACTCTAGACTATATCTCGTAGATTCTTCCATCGGATGAGTCCATTATGGAGATCATTAGTGCGAATGAACCTGCATGGGAAGATCATCACCAAATATCCTCTTTCCTTCCCAATGTCAGTTTGATAGAATTTGATTTTGTCCTTCTCATTAGTACTAATATTGTCAACAACCCTTAAACACCTGTACTGTTACAAGGCACTGATTCCGAGGGAAACCTTTATAAAACCACTCAGATGACTCCCATTGACATTGTCATGTCCCCGGTTTCGACCCCGTTTGCATGATGTATATATATTGTAATTAATCATGGTGAGGAGCTCAAGGCAAAAGCCCCACCATCGATTTTGTTGTGTATGTTTCGGCAATAGGGATAATTGCCGGTGGCATCTCGTGCTATAAGGCACATTATAATTCGGCATCATGTAAACCCACACATCAAATAAAACTAAAACCACAACCAGCTACGACAGTGCAACGTTGAATGAAAAGGGCATGGATTCCGAAGGATAAGGGGTGGGGGATGTCAAACCTTGGTTATGGGGGAAAAACCCATGTTTTATTACCTTGTGTTTCACCATCTTTGTTGTTTGTCACCCTTTTGTCTCATCCAACCTTGTTAACCTCTTTAATGCTCAGCTGGTGGTTGAGGAGTTATGGCTGAGGGCATTTATTGCTGAAGTGGTGGTGGTTGTGGGAGGCTGTCAGCCTTACCCAATTGCCCACTCCACCCACGTTGGCCATTCTTCTCCCTCACGCACTCTTCCCTGGTCAGTTTTACACTCTCACGCGATCTTGGTCTGTTGCTCACCCTCACGCACAGGTTTTGGGGGCGTTTTTGGTCTCACGCAGGTTTTCTTCCTCTCTCCACGAATTGCTGAGCACCCATGACCTGCAAATTCGCGTCCTCCCTGTTAGTGGTGCATCCATGGGAAAAAACGGAGCTGCTTTTCCTCACGCGGGGCCTCCATTGTCTGTTCTTTTCCTTGCTGGGTCGGATTGGTTACCCACGCCCTGGTATTCTCCTATTTGGGGCACACATAGGGAGCTGAGAGCCATGCTCTTGCATCCACGACTGACTGTGAAGGGCCATTCACGTTTTTGGCTGTCTCACAGGTTAATTGGGTCGTTTTTCCCTATTGTGAGTCGTGCTCACTGTTTTTGCTTTGGGGCTGTTGTCTTCCCCACGTTTCTTGTTGGCAGCGATGTCCAACTGCGTTTTGGGCCACTGGGTTTTTGTGGTGAGTCGTTTTTCTGCTGCGAGCCGCGTTTGAGTCTCCCATAGCTTTGCCGGAGTGCTGTTTATTATCCACTGTGGGCTGTGGAATGTTACCATTGTTTCCATTGTGAAATTGGGCTGTTGTTGCCGAGTTGTTTTGGCCACGTTAGGGCCAAAACCAACTCCGTGTTTTCCTGTGGACTTGAGCTGTCCTCTTCTCCTGTTTGGGATTATCCCTGGTTTCCTTTGTTTCTTCACAGGGCTGTGAAGGGTGGTTTTGCTGCTGGTATGCAGTGGTTGTCCTCTTGGGATGTGCTGGCTTGGCTGCTGTTGATGGCCTGTTAAACCCAGCAGTGTTTGGGTTGGCTGACTGTGTCCCCTTGGCTATGTGTAAGCCTGCAATTGACCCTTATCCTGAAGGAATCATGCCCAGCTCGGGGGTGGCAGCGTTGCTGAGAGATTGATGAGCAAGCTGGCCTATGGTTGGGTGGAATGTTGCAGCGACGTAGCTGGTTGCGGGGGAATTCTTCATCCACAGATAAGTGCTGCTATTCTATCTCTACAATTATATTGATGCAAATGAATAATGATGAACATGATTAATGCTGGAATGTATGTTTGCTTCCGCTGTTTGATGAAAGAATTATGCATTGAGTAATTGTGCATGTAAAATGATGGACTGTGCATCCTGTTATGCATGTTGTTTAAACTTCCAAATTTTCAGCATTATTGACTGTTGTTTATGTTCATGGGCTGTTTGCCCCTTTGATGATTTGATTGGTCTGCTCGTCGCGTCCTCTTCGCCGGTTTGAGGGATGGGGACGTGACAGACATATCAGTGTAGCCCGAAAATATTGAACATGTTCATGTAGGCTAGAACTATTCAACAGAAGAAATTGAAAGTTACAAAGCTATATTCAAATATTTGTGAGATGTTTTTCCCTAGACGTATGAAGAAATTACTGAGATCGACCTGTCCATCATTGTACATGAAATTAAGACTTATCCCACGGCAAGGCCAGTCCGACAAAAAATACATCAAGTCCATCCTAGGAAAGCTGCAGCTATTAAATCCAAAGTGGAGAAGCTTCTGAAAGCAAGATTCATTTATCCCGTACCACTACTGGAATGGGTGTCTAATATTTTCCCTGTAGCCAAGAAGCAAGGCACTATTGGGGTTTGTATCGATTTTTTATATTTAAGCAAGGATTTCCCAAGGACAATTTCCCAACTGTACACATCGATCAAATTATTGATAATTGTGTTGGTAACGTCATCTTCTCTTTTATGGATGGATTTTCCGCTTACAATCAGATAGAAATTATGCTCACCGATCAGCATAAAATGACATTCATTTGTCCATGGGAGACATCTTCTGATCAGAGGTTACCCTTTAGTTTAAAAAACACCAGAGCTACATTCCATCGCGCCATGTCCTATGCTTTTCACGATGTGTTTTCCATGTCCTATGCTTTTCACGATATTAAACACATCGTGGAGCTGTATCCGGATGACCTCCCTGCTCATTTGCGGCAGCAAGAGGACCACCTAGGGCATCTTACAAACATTTTCCTTAGATGTCGTCATTATAATATTCAACTTAATCCACACAAATGTGTCTTTTGTGTTGATATTGGATGTCTTCTTGGATTTGTGGCTCCCAAATATGGTATCCAGATAGATCCTTTGAAAATAGTTGCTATTTTGGCCTTACCCACCCCGACTAATATTACTAAACTCCAAATTTTGCAAGGGAAGGGAAACTTTCTTCGTCGTTTTGTATGCAACTTCGCAGAAAAAATGCATTGTTATATGCATATCCTTAAGAAGGACACTCCATTCTTTTGGGATGACCAAGCCCACCGAGATTTTGATAATTTGAAACATGCTCTGATACATCCACTGTTGTTGCACCCCCCAAATTACTCAAAATAATTTCTGTTGTATGTTGTTTCCTCCACTACTACTATCGATATGGTTCTAGTGCAGGAATATCTCAATGGCCAAGAACATGTGATTTATTACCTAAGTAAGAGTCTTCTTGACTTTGAAACCTATTATTCGCATGTGGAGAAGCTAGTTTTGGTTACGGTCATCGATGTGCAATGATTTCATCACTACATTTTACTATGCACCATAATTATTTTCGTGGATCAAACCCCCATGTATTAAATTTTGACTCGTCAAGTACTAGGGGGAAATTATTCCCGTTGGATTTTCATCTTACAAGAATTTGATCCCGAGTTCACTAAGGATACTTCTAAGAAGTCCTTAGTTTTCACAAAGTTAATGTGTGACCTTCCTTGTGCTTTGATGGAAGCTAATCCCAATGATTCATTTCCAGATGAATTTTTGTTCTTGATTAGCACAACTGATCCGTGGTATGGAGATTTGATCATTCATCTCCAAACCCAAAAGTTTCAACCTGATATGTCTCATGACGATTGTCGTTGCATCCATCACCACGCGAAATATTATCTCATTTTAAATGATACATTATATCATCATGGTATTGAATCCATTATTCAACGATGTCTTACACACAATGAGGTTGAACAAGTTTTGAATGATTTCCACTTTGGAGCCTATGGTGGTCATCTTTATGGGATGGCTAAAGCTCATAAAATCCTTCGCGCTGGGTAGTTTTTTCCCTCAATATTCAAATATTGTCATGATTCAGTTAAGAAATGCCCACCCTATCAACTTTTTTATCCTAAAAAGTGCATTCATTCTGCTCCTTTACACCCTGTCATTGTCGTTGGCCCTTTCACCAATTGGGGAATTGATTTCATGCATTGTAAGCCTACCTCAGTCGAGGGTCATGGTTACATCATTGTAGCCATTGATTATTTTACAAAATGGGTTGAGGCAATGCCTAAATATGCATAGGATGGAACTACTTCTACCCTCTTTTTGTTTAATTATGTGATAGCTAGGTTTGGGGTTTTGCAAGCCATAGTCACTGACCATGGATCCCATTTCCACAATCAGATGACGGTTGAGTTGAGTGCTAACTTGGGTTTTTGTCATGAAAACTCAACTCCTTATTATCCGCAGGCTAATGGTTAAGTTGAGGCCATTAACAAAGTTTTAAAACAATGCTGCATAGGATGGTTGGAGATCACAAATACAATTGGCATTTCACTCTTTTTTTTGCATTGTGGGCTTATAGGACTTCAGTTAAAACAACAAGTGGTTTCACACCGTTTCAATTGGCTTATGGGATAGAATTTGTCCTTTGTATCGAATGTGAGATATTGTCACTCAAGCTTGCAGTAGAGATTCTCTCGAATACTTATGTCGAAGAAGAATGGTTTTTGTTCCTGACAAATCTTGATGAAAATAAAAGATAAGTTTCCTTGACTAATGAGGCACATAAAAAATGCGTTAATTCTCAGTACGATAAGTACGTCCAACCTCGTGTCTTTAAAAAAGGTGGCATGGTTCTAACCTATTATCATAGGCATGACAAGCTAGGAAAGGGGAAGTTTGAATCCATGTGGTATGGTCCCTTTATCGTCAGTAAATTTTTAGAGAAAGGGGCCTATGAGCTTGTAGACTATGATGGGATACCTTTTGGGAAACTCAATGTTTCTTCTGGGATTGGTATTTAGAGTTATTTTCAGTATCTTAAGGCTTGTAGTCATCAATGGAAAGTTCCCTTTCTATTGAGAGTGGCAATTCATCAGCGTCTCATGCTCGATAGATTCTAATGAGTGTTCAACGTTGACTAAGTTATTCACACTTGATGGATTGAGTTATTGTACCTTGAACCCCATTATCGTTATCGATGGGTTGTCCTGCATTTGTTAATTCTATTCATCAATGACTGGTAATCAAAGGCTTCTCCCATGTTTGACTTTAAGTCATTTAATTACATGGTGTAGATTCATACATTTCGGTGGATTTGGATTGAAGACTTGGTTCCTATAGTATAATTTCCCTCTTTTCTATTTCCTAAGTTTCATAATCCATACCACAAAATTATATGGCATTGGTACTTGATGGGAGGATCAAATTTTGATTGCATCTACCATCATACATTCTCCTACATCTATACACTAAGACATAGATCCACTTTGTATATGTTCATGGATATTATCTCTATTTGACATGGACCCACCATGTATTTTTTTCATGGTTGTGATTGTGCATTCTACATGGATCCACATCATACTTGATTGGAAATCATTCTTATCTTACACCTGCGCATGGGTATTCCCACCTAGAAGAAGATAGTAATCTAACACATTGGTCTTTTTAAAAAATACCTTTCATGATCTAGTTTTTAGTGCACTCTACCTAGGTCCACTCATCATACCTTCCCTTTTTATAAGGTATTTGGACCATTAGTTACTACTCTGACCTCACATTAGGGGGAATCTTTTATAGCATTGTTATGCCCACCAATGCTTCATACATTCCAGTAGTCCTATAATCCATCAAAAGTACTAAAGATTCTTCTAAAAAATCAAATTTTGCTTGGCCCCCTTGAGTTTCCATTTAACAACTTTTGGGGTCTTGTTTCTTTGCTTAAAGAAATATGTAGGGGCATTTCCAAAATTGTAAAATAATAATATAAGGTGCATGAATTGAATTAACTTGAGCAGGTATTTCATTATTCATACAGCTAAACACCGTTATGGCCCATACCAACCACCTAAACCACTTTGTCTAAGTATAAAATGAGAAATTAAGGTTGGGAAGGGGCACCACATCATTATTGCACCCTCATACTATAAATATCAAGTAGTGACTTTTCATGATTTTTACATTCCCATTCCCATTGGAAACCCTATATTTTTTATTATCCTCTTAAACCTTAATTTGGGTCCCTCCCAATATTGTCCCGCCCCTTCGAGATTGAGAAGCAATGGTGAATTGGCATCTTTTGAGTGGTCTAGTAGGAGAAATTCGAAACTTAGTGAAGGAGGTGTTGCAATAGAAAATAAAGTATAATAACTAGTTTTTGTTGTCACTCCTTATAATACAATGAATATCTCTCTTATTTCTACCCACTAAACACTTATGTTACATATTTAAGCATTAATTAATGTAACTAGTGGAGGAATTGATTTTTACGTAAAGTTAGTTATGACTTTCACATTACTATTGATTATTTCAATGAAGAGTTAAAGGGCTTTGAGAAGGGTTTATTGTTGTCTTGTGTGCATAATGCATGTGGAATTGACTCACAATAATGGTCTAATCTTGTATTGATAGATTTTTATAAGAAGGTTAAAGGTATAACCATAGGTACTTTTCAACCATGTATTTTTCTTAATTCTTAGTTATTTAACTAGATAAAAAGGAAAGTAGTGTTATTATTCTTTGCTTTCGATCTATTGATGGTTCGATCCTGGTCATTAGGAACAATTTTCCTTAAACAAAGTGTGAAATATGAGTGTTTTGAAACTTCATCAAGATTTTACAATATGGTAGATGAGAAGCAATATCATTATATTGAAGTTCCACTTGTCTATTTAGTTCATTCTTGGCATTTATTGCATTTGGAAACTGTGAAGTTCACCTTTAATCTTTAGTGTAGGGATAATTCATAAATTTCTAATATATAAACTATCAAGCTCATCATGAATCATTTTCATTTTTTAATATAGATTCAAAGATTTTGTCTCATGGGATTAGGAGGAGAAGGTACATGAGGAAAAATTCTTCCAGTTCTGTAATTTATCCTCATAGTCTATTGGTAAACCTTCCTCTAAATGAAATCTAATAAGGTCATGGGAATACTTAAAGAAATCGATATTAGAGGGTCTATAATTTCCTTGAAATTAGTGCAATAATTATAGAAATATCAAGGAACATTCTTCAACATATTCATGTTTCCTTTAATGTATTTTGTCTAATGCACAATACAAACATTTAACTATGTAATTTTCATTAACGAGAAGGAATACCTCTTTGATTTTCTTCTGATTGTGAATGAAATTGGTTGGGAGTGTGTTGAGGCCTAGAAAATCATAGGTAACAACAGTACGTATTCTCCCCAATACGCGTTCCCAATCAGATCGTTATTGATTGTTTGGTATGGGGAATCCATCCGTTTTACGGTTCGGCTACCGTAGGTCAAGTAACGGTTAAAGCTTGTTTTACCGGTTGCGGCCCGGTCCACCGTTTAAGTGTATTTTTAATTTTTTTATATTTATGTATGATATGATAGTGCCTAATTAAGTGCAATCGATAGAGATAACGAAGATTTTTCACAATGTGATGCACAGGTTCTTATCTCTCGTCTTACCTCTTTCGCTTCTAAATCATAAACAAAGAACAAACTATGCTAATGCTAACTAATTCTATCTAAACTATCCCTAGGTATCAATACTGTAATTAATTATGAGTAATGTACTGTAACGCATGCATTTAGAATACTACAGATAGTTGTTCATATTTCAAAATACATGAATATAAGCAGACAGATAAACAAAGAGATAACTCATTGTCAATTAAAACATTCATTACTCAAATATGCCGCGGAAGTTTCACAGAAATAAACAGGAAAACATTCATAACATGAAATAATTCATGACTTAGAACGATCTCACAGTTCATAGAAACAGCTGAAACATAAATAATTCACATTCAACCAGTCTATGGAAAGCATTTGAGACTCCATAGTTCCTTCTCCAACAACAAATATATTCTTTACTATAAGAGGAAGTAGTTCTTCTTACAATAACATTGCATAAATATAGCATCAAAAAAGGTCCCTTTTTATATCTAATTCACCTATATTTATACAAACAACAAAACTCTTGAGCTTCCCTCGTCTCCCTTTGGGCTTCCCTCGACCCTTCCTTAACAAACATTTGTCCTCTAGTGTATATACTTAGAAAAAGGATAAATACAAAATATTACATAATTGATCAATCATTTGAAATAATCCAACTAAGATGGCCCAACTTGATCATTTATAAATTTCTTCCACACATTTGCATCTGCTGCTATGGTTTCAAAACCAGAAGGCTCTAGAAATATGATGGTGATCTCATGTTTAGAAACTTCAGACTTTATATTCACCACTCTTGCTGGAATCAAGCGAAGCTGATCTTCCAATAAATGACTGCTAATTGATGCCTGTGCTATTGTAGTTTTCAGCACCTTCTCATCCAATCCTTTGACCAGTTGAATAACTTGTTCATCCTCTTTCCATATTTCCTGCAATTGTTTCAAAAACATTTCATGATCAAGAAATTATTCTAGCCTCCTCTTAGCAGATGTCTGACACCGATCGTAAGTTATGAGAACTTTTCTACAGAATTCTGCACAAACACCTTTTGTTCTTCGAAAGCCTTTACCAATTCCTCTGCTTCTTTGCTCCCAAATTCAATTAGCTCATATTCCAGCTTTACTGTCTCTAGGTCCTTGATGGGTGCATCAGTTGGAGGCTCCTTAGTTGTTTCCAACCAAGTCATATGTCCTTGTAGAGCCTCCGGGATATCCTGCGTCCTGTCTAAAAAGTAAGAAGTTGTACTTACAATTTCTTCTAGCCTTATTTCTACATGATGAACCTTCAACATCTCTTCTTCAATTTGAAGCTGCATCTGATGGATTTTACTTCTAAGTGTGAGAGCATGCTTCTTCAATGGCTCAATATCTACTTTTTGCTCCATAGCTGCTTTTAATGAAAATTCCATTGAAGCTTTCTGGTTTTCCAATGCTACTACATGAGTCTCATAAAGCTTAGATTTCCCCTCAATAGTAGTCTTTTGCATTTCCAGTTCTGCTACTTTATTCTCTAGACTTCCTTTCTCTTTAGTCAATTCTTCAATTGAGGATTTAATACTATCTCTTTCCGCTTCCAGGACTTGATATCTTTGCTGAAGTTTTTCACACTCCGCCAAGGAATCCTTGGACTCTCTTTCTATTTTGCTTGCTGATGATACCAAAGCATCTTTGTCTGATTGTAAGTTTTGGCACTCTACTTTGGATTCCTCAATCTCACTAATCATGTCTTCATACTTTCTCTTTAAATTTTGATTTTCATTTCTTTCCTTTTTCAAGGTCTCTTTCAACTATGTAACCTTCCTCTGGGATTGCTCTAAATCCGTCATTATTTTGTCCACATTATCTTTAGTAGCTAGGGATATGGCTACACCATCCCTTTCCATTGATCTCGGATCTTTATCGGTACCATGAACCACTACCTTTTTGGTCACCATCACTCCCATATTTCCTCCAGTGTTCACCTTCTTCTCCATTCTCTTAACAATCCTCTTTTCGGATTTATCATAAAAAATAGTATTTAGATCAGGCACTTCATCTTCTTCCATGGGAGTAAAGTGAATCAATTCAATTCCTAATACTGACAATGGATTTCCTCCCACTATACTACTGGAGGGAATAGAGGGTTCTACTGGATCAGCATAAGACTAAGTCTGCTCTTGATCAGCATAGTCTTATCCCTCTTGTACCTTTTGTCGTAACTTTTTGGTTGTTTTTTCTACTTGGTCCTTTCCCTTATTAGCAGCTTCTAATCTTAATCTCTCACTTTCTTTCTGCTTTGTCTGGACTTCTTCTTCTTCTTTTCTTTTCTTTTCTTCTTTTGTTATCTTCTCAGCCTCTTCCATGGCTTTTCTTTTTTCTTATTCTTCGGCTCTCAACCACTCTTCTTCTTCCTAGGATAATCTATGGGCCTCTTCTTGCCTTTTCTTTGCAGCCTCTTCTTCTTGATTCTTTAGTTGCTTAGCAACTTTTCCCTTTCTTCCAACAGTAGTTATCTTCTGGTTAAACCTCCTTCTCAAAGATGTCATTTTTTGATCATTACAAAAAACTTCTTCATCTTTATCCCAAAAATATGTATACTTGAAATGTACCGCTACTGCAGTACAATAATCAACTACCTTCTTCTCAAAGTCATTTCTATGGAAAATTATTTCACTGAGGTGAAAATATTCTAGCTCCTTCATGAATTCTGCTGCAGTTTTTACTTTTGAAAACTTATAACTCCCTATATAAAATGGGACTGGAGGATAAGCAACCTTATTTTTTTCAAATAGGAAGTGGCCAACTCCATCAATGTATAATTTTATAACTACCTCCTTATGAATGACAAAATATGTAGCATACCTAGGCAGAAGGGAAGGAGACCTCGACCCACCAAACATTCTTAAATACAAACCTTGAGTCAGTCAAGTAATATTGCCTGTTATCTTGCAAGACCTTCGTAGCTTCCTTGGACATGCAATTACACTCAACCAGGAAAATCAAAGTGTACAATGGCATGATAAAACCTTCACAAATACTTTTTTAGTGATTGTATTACTTGTGAGATCACAACAATTGGTAGGCAGCATATACATGGGACTGTTCTTTATCCCATTGGAATTTCAATGCTGGGAATGGCTATGTACATAAAATACAATCAATAAAGATCGAACTCATAAAATTCGGTTTTCTTCTGGGAGACTCCTCCTAGTGCTGCACTTATGCAGGCTGACAAGCTGTTGGACACTAAGTTTTCCCAATTGAAGATGGTGCCTTGCGTGGATACACAAAAAATCACTAGTACCGAACCTATTTTGAAGTTATTCCCATTGGCCCTCCCAAAGATCATGTTCAACATCAGGGCTATCAACCTTTATGGAGTATGGAGGCTTGCTGTTTCATACTCCCCTGAAGGCCTCGTACGAAAGTCCATACCTGGAATCATCATTCTTTTGATTGTTTCTATCACATCTAGATTGAGGTATTTCAACCAACCTCTATTCAAATAGCTATGTGGTTTCAGTAACTTATAAGCCATGGATCCATAGGTTGGACTATAGGCAACATAAACCCGCCATTCAGTGTTAGCCAATATCATCCTTGTCACATCTGCCCTGGGTAGAATCCATCCTATCACCTCTGAACAAGGGAAAATATCAGGTCGGGTAGCCACCTTCATGATGGATGATATTTCAATATTGGCATAAATAGGAAAATACTTGAATCCAGCCTCCGGGACACTTTGATTTGAGATCATGCAGTATATCTCTCCCCATTTATATTCAGGATTGATACCAGTGATGGCTTTGGTGTCTTCGTAAATAACCACAACTCGGGTTATTATTTCAACCTTTGGTTCTTCCTCTATTGCTTATGCCTTATTTTTCTACTTTTGAGGCATGTTGCTATGCTGATGATGTGCCTATGTATACAAATTATATTTAGTCCATTCACATATAAATAGTAAACTAGATATAGAAAACAACAATATTAACCAAAACATTACCAACTCATCATAATGCATGCTGAAAAGATTTTGTTTCTAACCAAACCAAATGTGCTTCCTCTACGTGAGACTAACAAAACCAAGAAAATTTCAGAGTTATATCGGACCGAAGTCTACAAGCGAAACTTCCCTTGGGAAAAACCTAGGTTTCCACTATGCCCTTAAATCTACAGATATCAAAACCAACGGTGGGAAAACTTTGGAAATTTTTTTTCCTGCTAACCTCTACTCCTGCAAAAGAGAATCACTCCCCTAACATCCCATGAAAACCTAAAAACACTCAAACGATGGCTTCACGCTTGCCCTAAAATGGTGAGGGACAGGAAAGAGCGATGCAAATGGTGAAACTCCCTTCTGCACCCTTCCCTTTTCTTGCTAACAAATGTCAAAGAGAGATTCATGGCTAGACAAAAATCAATCAAGAACCAGGACTGAGTAAACGCTATTTACACTAAACAACCAGGGCGAACGCTATATAAAGAAATGATCGCCACATTTGAAACAACCTCCCTGTGGTATAAGACAAAATTTCTAACCCTAACAAACTGTTGGTAAAAACAACTATGAGCAACAGGATTAGAGAAGAGTCCTACCTAGAGAATCTCAAAGATGACTTGGACGAGCTCTACTTCTGCCAACAAACGTTTTTCTCAGAAAATGACAGCTATGCAACTTCACTTGGTGACCAATACAAATAATAATAATCATATATATGACCTCTATAGTTTTATAATATTGAACGCGGAATTGGGCAATATTTCGGGCAGGAAAAATAGAAATGACAAGTAGATATCAAAAGGAACTTTTGAATGGACGTTAAGCGTCGGATGGCTTTGAAAGAACATAACCGTGAGATCGGGCGAAAAACACTGAGTGCTTAAAACACCATCTGTAGACTAACCAACTAACACTGCAACGGCTTCGAAAAAGACTACGGGAAGGTACTAAATCCACATCGTACTCTGCCTCTGCAACGTCGGCCAAAGAAACAACTAAGCTCTCGGATCATTCCAAAAGAAAAAAATGATACAACGAAAACAGTTTACAATGTTTTGGTGGATATCAGAAAACGATATATGATTGAAGGCCCAGTACATCGAAATAGTTCTGGACTAAGCTTTCGATACATAGAAAAAAATATTCTAATGCAATATACAAAAAAATATTCGATACATTGGGAAGAGACTTCAGAACACTTCTGACAAGAACATTGGCTAGCTAGGAAACTGCGCACCCGATGCATCGGACAAACTGTCAATGGTGCATCCGATACATGCAAACAAACTCTCATTTTTCTCAAACCTTCACGTCATGGGCAAAATCTGGTGAAAAAGATAAACTTTCTAATCCTTCCAAGAAACTAAAAAAAATAAGGGGGGCCCTAAAATAAAAAAATAAAAAAAATTGGGTACAACAGTTGCAGCTGCAACAATTGGCAACTACCTGGTGGACACAGATCTCTAAACAACTATCCTTTGAGACAACAACTGCTTTTAATGGTATCTTGTTAGATCATTTTATTATATTTCTTTAAGATATCTGTATTTTCTAGAATACAAGATTTATGAACTTTAAACATTGATGATGGTCCAAATGGAACAGGGTAACCAGGATTTCATAGCCTCGATAACTCTTCTATGACTAAGATATGAAGTTTATTTTACCTCTGCCTTTTGATAGCTTCCAACTTAGAAACCAAAAGATTGTAACAGATGGTGAACATGTATATTTGTTTGTTCCTCATTCCCATGCCATTTTGCATTCTTTTGATGCTTTTGGATTTTTGTCCTTTTGAGTCCTCCATAATTGCATTCTTTCTGAATTTTGGTTCAGGCCCCTCTATCCATAGTGTCCTTTTGTGTGAGAGATATTTTGATTTCAACTCACGGATGGAGAAGAACTTTTGAGCAATCTTAGTATGTCTTTTGATATATGTTTTTTTCCTGGGAGATTTTGACTCTTGTTAGCCTTTTGGCTTTCATTTGTAGAATGGGATCATTTAAATATAATACAACTATTTCCCTTGCTTCCTTTCCATGGGTCTTTTACTGTTAGCCTCCTAGGACAGTCTTTAGTGTGAAGTGAATGGAGCCTCAAAATAGTATTCTAGACTTTTTCGACCTTAGTTATTTTACAGTGATTAAACAGGACTTCAATGTGTTCATGATCTATTTAGAAAATCTACTAATCTTAAAGAATCCATAAACATTTTGCATGTGTGAAAAGCAAGCAGTCTTTGGTCAAAGATTTTAGTCTATCCAGAACTCTGATGAACTCCAAAACCAAAAGTTGTGTTGATTTATTGAAACATAAAGCAAACCAAAATTTTCAAGAAATAAAACCTTGAGTAAATCAAATAGAATTAATCTAAGAAAAACAAAAAAAAAACAAACCAAACCATTTATTTATGTACAAAAAACTCAAAACATTTAAGAAAAATAAGGTTTGAGAACCAAACCATTTACTGGAAAGTTCTCTTCCCACCCCTGTAAATATTGCAATTTGTAAGTCGAGGGGCCTAACTTTTCTACAATTTGAAAAGGGCCTATCCATAATTGATGAACCTTAGTATGCTTTCCCTTCTCATCATGTGGGTGATCCCACTTAAGAACCAAATCACCTACCTCAAATTCCCTTTTTCCAGCTTTTTGCTGATCAACTATCTCTTCACCATCTCTTGTTGATGTTTAAACCTCTCCCTTGCTTTGGACCTAGACTCCTCTAACTTTAGTAGATTTTGAATTCGGATTTGCAGAATTTCATTATCAATTTCTCTAGAGTCTTGGGCTAGTTTGGAGGATGGAAACAAAATATTAGGAGGAAAGATAGCTTCTTTCCCATAGACAAGAGTGTAGTGTGAAACACCTAAGGAATTCTTGGGTGTAACTCTATTATCTCAGAGTGCATTAGCCAAAGCTAGATGCCAAATCCTTTGATTTTCTATGACCGTTTTCTTCATAATTCTAATGAGGTTTTTATTTGTAGATTCTGCCAAACCATTTCCTTGCGGATAGCAGTTGACATAATAATGTAGCTTAATTCATTTTTCATTTGCAAATGCAGTCAATTTAATAGATGAAAAATATGAAGCATTATAAAAAACCAGGGAAATTGGAACCCCAAACCTAGTCATAATATGGTCTTGCGAAAAGTCTATAATCGCATCTTCATTCACTTTTTGTAATGGAATGGCTTCTACCCATCTGGTGAAATAGTCTATTGCTGTATGTATGTACTTATGTTGCAATGAATAATTTGGATTTATCTCTCCGATAACATCAATCCCCCACTGTTCGAATGGTTCTTAAATAATAATTAGTTTCAAAGGTGTTGCTGCCTTGGCTTGTCTCCCATCACTCCTTTGACAAGTATCACATTTCCTGACATGAGCATGAGCATATTTAAACAATGTCGACCAGTAATATCCAGCTCTTAAAATCTTGTGTGTTGTTGTATCTCCTAAGAAATGACCTCCAGTAGGTCCATCATGTAATTCTGCTACAACCTTATTTGCATCTTCACGTTCCAAGCATCTAAGAAAAACTTTATCGTAGTTCTTTCTAAATAGCACTCCATCAATAATCTGATATAAGGCTGATTTCAGACGTAATGCTCTTCTTTGCTTGGGATTCCAATATTTCAACAAATATCCTTCTTGAAGATAATGAATTAAATATCTATACCAGGAGTCTGGAGCTGTGAATAAAGGACATACATCCACCATGTGTAATTTAGCTTCATTGTCCCAACTGTTATCTTCATCATTTTGACTCTCAACCATCAATTTACAGATCCCTTGTCCTTTAACTATGGTTGTTGGTTTGAATTCTAGATCATATTCATGCAAAGCAGTCACCCAGTTACCTCTTCTTTCTCCCAACTCCTTTTGTACAAAAGAGATCGTACTGCCAGGTGTGGGACTGTTACTTTGGTGCGGTTCTTAAGTATATAAGGTATGAATTGATTCATTGCTTTAAAAACTACATAGGCTTGTTTATCAACTGTGGGATAGTTCAATTCATCCCCTTGCAGACCAGTGCTCATAAACGATATGGGGTACTCATCTCCCCCTTCTTCTTTCTGTGTAAGCACTACTGCTAATGAATCATCAGAAGCAAAAGTGTACAAGATAAAATCCTTTTTGAAATTGGGACTTTTGAGTGATGGTGCATGAGCTATGTATGTCTTGATCTTGTTAAATGCATTCTTATTTGAATCATTCCACTTGAATTGCACACTTTGTTTGACCATTTGTTGCAAAGGTTTGACTATCTGAGCAAAGTCTAGCACAAACCTTCGTACAAAATTGATTGTCCCCATAAAATACTGCATACCTTTTTTATTATGGGGTAAATGGATATGTTCTATTTCTTTAATCCTCTTTGGGTCTATGGATATCCCCTTTTTCAAAATAACATGACCCAAAATCTTTCCTTCGATAACTGCGAACACACATTTCTTAGGATTTAAAGAAATGCCATATTTTCTACAACGTTCGAGAATCTATTTCCAGTGAAATGCATGTTCTTCTCTCTTCTTAAAAAATATCATAACATCATCTAAATAGAACACAACACTACGACCAATCAGACAACAGAAATCTATATCCATAGCTCTTTGGAAAGTTTATTTGGCATTAATGAGTCCAAAGGGAATTCTTCTATATGCAAAAGTCCCCCACTTGGTTCTGAAAGTGGTCTTGAGGCTGTCTTCTTCTGCTACTAGTACTTGGTTATAACATGAGAATCCATCTAACAGAGAAAACAACTCAGAACCTGAGACCATTTGTAGTATTTGTTCCATGGGTGGGAATAGGTAATTATCTTTATCTGACGCACAGTTTAGATTCCTGAAATCAACACAAATTCCGATCTCTCTAGACTTCTTTCATACTGACACTAAGTTTGAGACCCATTCTGAATGTCTAACTTTAAATATGATTTTAGCATCCAACAACTTTTTCACCTCACTTTGAATTAGGGGCTCTAGTTTGGGATGCATCTTTCTCAAAGGATGCTAATAAGGTTTGAATCTAGCTTTGATTGGAATAACATGTTGTATAATTCTGGTATCATAAGTTTTGAGGTCTTCGTAGGTCCAAGAAAAGACATATTTGTATTTTCTGAATAAACTAATGAATTTTCTCTTCTCCTCGGGTGAACAACACTTTCCCAAATTCACATATTTGGGTTCAGCCTCTGTCCCTAGATTTATCAACTCGAATTGTAAACACAAGCTATGTGTCTTGACATTCACTGGTTTTCTAAACTTGTTGTCTAGATCAAACATCTGTTCCATAGTTCTGACTCCTTTAGGAATGAAATTTCCATTCTAGAGGTCCTCCTGATGATCCTCGTCATCTATTATGCATCCTTTAATGTATCATTATTCATTAAACACTCCAATATTTGTTGATCATCATCAAACACCCTTAAATTGGTAATTTTGTCTGGAACAGAAGGCCTAAAAAGCAATTCAATTGAGCATCTGTTATTTGTAGGTACTAGTCTTGCAACTGAAGTAGCTAACAAGTCAGCTGCTGCATTTTTAACCCTAGGAATTGAAAAGATATTGAATGCATAATTTTTTTTTAATAATTCCCAAACTTCATTTTGGTAAGCCTTCAAATGTGGTGATATACAATGAATTTTGTTTCGAACTTGTTTAACAATGATTTTGGAATCTCTGTAAACTTTGAGATTTTTCACTTTTAATTCCATTGCCTTTTTCAATCCCTGGACTAATGCTTCGTATTCAGCTATGTTATTTGTACATTCAAATTCTAATCGACATGAAAGAAAATATATTTTTTTTTTCCGGATCAGTCAGGACACAGCCAGCTCCTGATCCTCCCAAGGTTTTAGAAACGTCAAAATAAAGAATTCAAAAACTTTTTACTCCTACTAAATTTGAACTACTAACTACATCTGAAACTAAATCTACTATATTACAATCAATCTTATCAGCCCATGAAAAATGAAGGAGATCGGGTTGGACATCTAATATGTTACTGGCTACTTCAGCTTGGTAATTTCCTGGCTCCAGCTCAAGAAAATAGTTTCCCAAAACAGAATTGACCGATTCATTATTTCCTTCCAACTGAGTTACGTTGTACTTCATTTGAGGTTCTCTTAACACCTTTATTTGGTTCTGAAAAACTTTATAAGGTAACCATACATGTGACCAATCTGATGCAAAATATCCAAGCTACTTCAGCTTGGTAATTTCCCGGCTCCAGCTCAAGAAAATAGTTTCCCAACACAGAATTGACCGATTCATTATTTCCTTCCAACTGAGTTACGTTGTAATTCATTTGAGGTTCTCTTAACACCTTTATTTGGTTCTGACAACCTTTATAAGGTAACCACACATGTGACCAATCCGATGCAAAATATCCTTCCAATTTTGCTGCCCAAACCCCCACTCAAAACCAAACCATAGGCATCCAAGATATATGCTATGACAATGTCTATGTACTGACATACCCTCTCATCCATTGACAAACAAATTAGTACATCTTCCATTTCTCCTATCACTTTTACTGCAGTCCTATCCAATTGGATAACTTGGCCTGTGGTTGGCTTGGCTTGACCATTTATTTGCTTGCAAAGTGAAAGTGGCATGACATTTACTGATGCTCCAGAGTCCACCAGACAATTATGGATGTTATAATTGAAAATCTCAAAAGTTAGGAGAAATGATGGAGTTCTATATTTAGACTTTCCTCCTAAACTTGCTTCACCAATCTCTTCATTAGCTTGGTTATCATTTTGAGGTTCCTTCACAGGTGTTTCAAGTGCTTTTAAAAGGTCTTCCTTTTGTTGGGGTAGATTGCACATTTCAAACAAGGACATATTTTCTTTAGATTTTTTAATATCTTCTACAATGTCATATCCCATTTCATGCTTAGTAAAATTCTTCTTGACATTCTCAACTTTGTTTTCAGTAGACTTTACAGGCATATTAACTTTCTTGGGACTTTGGCTTGAAATGACAAACTCGGGTATGTTAACTATTGGAGTATTATCCTTTATTTGTTTTATGTTCTCCTGAACCTTCTTAATCTTGGGATAATTCATGTTATCTTCTTTTAATGAATTCTAACTTCTTGTTGTAACATTTGTCTCTGGTATTTCTTCCTCCTCGGTGAGATCTTCATCCTCTACATTGAACATGGAAACACAATCCCATAAAACCAAAGTGTCCTCTTCTTGGGTTTCTGTTGGTTTGTGGCTTTTCTCTTTCTCATCCACAATTTATGTTAACTTAGAATCCAATAATTGGTTCATCACCAAG
The DNA here is from genome assembly GCA_001517045.1 of Pseudotsuga menziesii. NCBI lineage: Eukaryota > Viridiplantae > Streptophyta > Pinopsida > Pinales > Pinaceae > Pseudotsuga > Pseudotsuga menziesii. The sequence continues at coordinate 148,139 of LPNX010742864.1, forward strand.
GTCATGGAATTTATCCATTGTGGGCATTTTGTTTTAGAATGAGGCTGCTGATGGAATGTACAGAAATTGTCCATTCCCACATCTGTCAAATTCATGGCTGAGGGGTTATGTGAGGGAGGCTTGGGTTGACTATTATCATCTCTATTTTTATAATAAGTCTTGTATTGTTTATGGGCCTCCTTCTCTTTTTCCAAATCAATTACTCTGTTTGAAAAATTCAGCATCATTTTCACCACCCCATCTAACTTTTGTGACCGATCATCCTTAGGTTTAGTTAATAATAGAGGATTTATGTTCCCATAATTTTTTTCTTCTGACTGCACATGATAATGATCTATACTGTCCATTTCTTCCTCCACCTTCTCATCTTCTTCATAAGTATCTACTAAAGTGGACCTAACTGATATTTTGACAAACATGGATAAATCAGGCCCAAGAGTTGAGGTGTAATACTCAATTAGGGCGTGCTCAGACGGTTTGTCGGCTGCATCAAAATTATTTAGGTAGGAAGCAAACCTCTGAGTGAAATTATGTACCCTTTATTTCTTCTCTTTATTTAGGGAAATTAATCCTTTCATTAAAGCAACGTGGGTTTTCTGGATTCCGTATTTGTTTCTGAACAGTCTCTCAAATGTATTCCAATTCGTAATTGAATTTGACTGTATGGAAAAGTACCATGAGGCTACTTTTACCTTAAGAGTATATGGGAAGAATCTACAGACTACATAATCATGTTATGATGCTTGTAATCCTTCTAAATCCAGATAAAAACTCTACAAATGATCATCCACAAGAATTCCTTCATTTGGTTCAAACTTGGGTAAAGCCTTGTCAAAATTATGAGGCATAGCATGCAATGGAGGATTCAGGTTTAAAGGAGATCTATCCCTCTAGGAAGGTGGTGGAGGTGGCTGATTTGCATTCACATTGTCCATGATTCTGAGTGGAGATTGAGGAGGAGACTGGACAGGGGTTCTAAAAGGAGAACAATGAGGGGAATCTAGTCCCAATTGATTCAGAGGTTGGACAACTTCTTGCAAGGTTTTTTCTACCAATTCTTCAAGGTCTTCCACAACCATTTAATCTTCTAATTGAGGACGGTCCATCCTACGAAACTCTCTTCTAGGTAAAGCAAGAATAATGGGTAACCCTCCAATCTTCTTTGCATATGCCCTAGTAATTCTCCTTAAATCCTCAGCTACTTCATTATCAATAGGATAGAGATACCATGTTCCCTTTTCTTCAGGACTAGGTATTTGAGGGATACTGGTCTCAGAACTGTCACCGGTGGGGAATTCTTAAGAAAACGAATTTCCTCGGCCAGCCATGCAGTGGAAGCCCTCCTTCTAGCACCAAAACTGTTGAGGCCTATAAAATCGCAGGTAACAATAGTAGGGATTCTCCCCAATAAGTGTTCCAAATCAGCTCATTATTGTTTGGTATGGGGAATCCATCCATTTTATGGTCCAGCTACCGTAGGTCAAGTAACGGTTAAATATTGTTTTACCGGCAGTGGCCTGATCCACCATTTAAGTGTATTTTTAATTTTTTATGTTTATGTATGATATGAAAGTGCCTAATTAAGTGCAATCGATATAGATAACAAAGAGTTTTCACAATGTGATGCACAGGTTCTTACCTCTTTCGCTTCTAAATCATAAACAAAGTACAAACTATGCTAATGCTAACTAATTATATCTAACCTATCCCTGGGGAGAAATACTGTAATTAATTATGAGTAATGTACTGTAACAAACGCATTTAGAATACTACATATAGCTGTTCATATTTCAGAATACATGAATATAAGTAGACAGATAAAAAAAGAGATAGCTCATTGTCAATTAAAACATTCATTACTTAGATATGATGTGGAAGTTTCACAGAAATAAACAGGAAAACATTCATAACATGAAATAATTCATGAGTTAGAACGATCTCACATTTCATAGAAACAGCTGAAACATAAATAATTCATATTCAACCAGTCTATGGAAAGTATTTGAGACTCCATAGTGCCTTCTCCAGTAGAAAAAATATATTCTTTATTATAAGAGGAAGAAGTTCTTCTTACAATAACATTGCATAAGATAGCATGAAAAAAGGTACCTTTTTACATCTAATCCACCTATATTTATACAAACCGTGCAAAACTCTTGAGCTTCCCTCTTTGCCCTTTAGGCTTCCCTTGACCCTTCCTTAACAAACATTTGTCCTCTACTGTATATACTTAGAAAAAAGATAAATACAAAATATTACATAATTGATCAATCATTTCAAATAAGCCAACTAAGATGGCCCAACTTGATCATTTATAAATTTCTTCCACACATGTGCATCTGTTGCTATCGTTTCAAAACCAAAAGGCTCTAGAAATATGATGGTGATATCATGTTTAGCAACTTGAGACTTTATATTCACCACTCTGGATGGAATCAGGCGAAGATGATATTCCAATAAATGACTACTAACTGCTACCTATGATATTGAAGTTTTCAGCACCTTCTCATCCAATCCTTTGACCAGCTAAATACCTTGTTCATCCTCTTTCCATCTTTCCTGCATTTGTTTCAAAAACCTTTCATGATCAAGAAATTATTCTAACCTCCTCTTAGCAAATGTCTGACACCGATTGTAAGTTATGAGAACTTTTCTGTAGAATTCTACACAAACACCTTTTGTTCTCCAAATTGCCTTTACCAATTCCTTTGTTTCTTTTCTCCCAAATTCAATTAGCTCATATTCTAGCTTTACTGTCTATAGGTCCTTGATGGATGCATCAACTGGAGGTTCCTTAGTTATTTCCAACCAAGTCATACGTCCTTGTAGAGCCTCCAGGATATCCTGCGTCCTGTCTAAAAAGTAAGAAGTTGTACTTACAATTTACTCCAGCCTTATTTCTACATGTTGAACCTTCAACGTCTCTCCTGCCATTTGAAGCTGCATATGATGGATTTTACTTCTAAGTGCGAGAGAATGCTTCTTCAATGGCTCAATATCTGCTTTTAATGAAACTTCCAGTGAAGCTTTCTAGTTTTCCAATGCTACTACCTGAGTCTCATAAAGTTTAGCTTTCATCTCACCAGTAGTATTTTTCATTTCCAGTTCTGCTACTTTATTCTCTAGACTTTCTTTCTCTTTATTCAATTCTTCAATTGATGATTTTAGAATATCTCTTTCCGCTTCCAGGACCTGCTGTCTTTGCTGAATTTTTTCACACTCCGCCAAGAAATCCTTGGACTCTCTTTCTATATAGCTTGCTGATAATACCAAAGCATATTTGTCTGATTGTAAGGTTTGGCACTCTGCTTTGGATTCCTTAATCTCTCTAATAATGTCTTCATACTTTCTCTTTAAATTTTGATTTTCATTTCTTTCCTTTTTCAAGGTCTCTTTCAACTGTGTAACCTTATTCTGGGATTGCTCTAAATCTATCATTATTATGCCCACATTATCTTCAGTAGCTAGGGTTGTGTCTACACCATCCCTTTCCATCAATCTCAGATCTTTGTTGGTACCGTGAACCACTGCATTTTCGGTCACCATCACTCTCGTCTTTCCTCTAGTGTTCACCTTCTTCTCCATTCTCTTAACAATCCTCTTTTTGGCTTTATCATAAAAAATAGTATTTAGATCGGGAACTTCATCTTCTTTCATGGGAGTAAAAGGAATCAATTCAATTCCTAATACTGATAATGGTTTTCCTCCCGCTATACTACTGGAGGGAACAAAGGGTTCTACTGGATCAGCATAAGACTGAGCCTGCTCTTGATCAGCATAGGACTATCCCTATTGTACCTTTTGTTGTAACTCCTCAGTTGTTTTTTCTGCTTGGTCCTTTTCCTTATTAGCAGTTTCTAATATTAATCTCTCACTTTCTTTCTACTTTCTTTGGACTTATTCTTCTTCTGTTCTCTTCTCAGCCTCTTTCATTGCTTTTCTTTTTTCTTCTTCTTCGGCTCTCAACCACTCTTTTTCTTCCTAGTCTAATATGTGGGCCTCTTCCTACTTTTTCTTGGCATCCTCCTCTTCTTGCTTCTTTAGTTGCTCAGCAGCTTTGCCCTTTCCTCCAATAGTAGTTATCTTCTGTTTAAACCTCCTTCTCAAAGTTGTCATATTCTGAGCATTTTGGAAAACTTCTTCATATTTATCCCAAAAATATGTATACTCAAAATGTACCACTACTGCCGTACAATAATCAGCTACCTTCTTCTCAGATTCATTTCTATGGAAAATGATTTCACCGAGGTGAAAATATTCTAGCTCCTTCACGAATTTCGCTGTGGTTTTTACTTTTGAAAACTTATAACTCCCTATATAAAATGGGATTGGAGGATAAACAACCTTGTTTTTCTCAAATAGGAAGTGGCCAACTCCATCAATGTATAATTGTCTAACTACCTCCTTGTGAATGAAAAAATATGTAGCATACCTAGGCAGAAGGGATGGAGCCCTCGACCCACCAAACATTCTTAAATAAAAACCTTCTTCAATCAAGTAATAGTCCTCGTTATCTTGCATGACCTTCATAGCTTCCTCGGACATGCAATTACACTCAACCAGGAAAATCAAAGTGTACAATGGCATGATAAAACCTTCACAAATACTTTTGTAGTGACGGTAATACTTGTGAGCCCACAACAATTGGTAGGTGGCATATACAGGGGACCGGTCTTTATCCCATTGGAATTTCAATGCTGGGAATGTCAGCATACATAAAATACAATCAATAAAGATCGAACTCATATAAAATTATGTTTTCTTCTGGGAGACTCCTCCTAGTGCTACTCTTATGCAAGATGACAAGCTGTTGGACACTATGTTTGCCCAATTGAAGACGGTAGCTTGAGTGGATACAAAAAAAATCACTGGTACCCAACCTATTTTGAATTTCTTCCCATTGTCCCTCCTAATGATCGTGTTCAACATCATGCTTATAAACCTGTATGGAGTACGGAGGCTTGTTGTTTCATACTCCCTTGAAGGCCTCATATGAAATTTCTTACCTGGAATAATCATTCTTTTGACTCTTTCTATCACATCTATATTGAGGTCTTTCAACCAACCTCCAGTCAAATAGCTCTATGGTGTCGGTAACTTATAATCCATGGCTACATAGGCTGGACTATAGGCAGCATAACCCTACCCTTCAGTGTTAGCCAATATCATCCTTGTCACATCTTCCCTGGGCAGAATCCATCCTATCACCTCTAAACAAGGGAAAAGCTCAGGTCGGGTATCCACCTTCATGATGGATGATCTTTCAATATTGGCATAAATAGGAAAATCCTTGAATCCAGCCTCCAAGACACTCTGATTTGAGATCATGCGGTATATCTCTCCCGATTTATATTCAGGATCGATACAGGTGATGGCTTTGGTGTCTTCGTAAATAACCTCAACTTGGGTTATTATTTTCACCTCTGGTTCTTCCTCTGTTGCTTGTGCCTTACCTTTCTTCTTTTGAGGCATGTTGCTATGCTGATGATGTGCCTATGTATACAAATTAGATTTAGTCCATTCACATATAAATAGAAAACTAGATACATAAAAAAACAATATTAACCAAAACATTACCAACTCATCATAATGCATGTTGAACAACTTTTGTTTCTAACCAAACCAAATGTACTTCCTGTCGATGATACTAACAAAACCACGAAGCTTTTAGAGCTATATCAGACCCAAGTCTACAAGCGAAACTTCCCCTAGGAAAAATCTAGGTTTCCACTACGCCCTTAAATCTATAGATATAAAAACCAACGGAGGGAAACCCCTGGGAAAATTTTTTCCTACTAGCCTCTAAACTTGCAAAAGAGAATCTCTCCCCTAGCATCCCATGAAAACCTAACCACACTCAAATGATGGTTGCGCACCTACCCTAAAATGGTGAGGGAGAGGAAAGAGCGGTGCAAACGGCAAAACGCCCTTCTGCACCCTTCCCTTTTCTTGCTAACAAATGTCAATGAGAGATTCATGGCTAGACGAAAATCAATCAAGAACTAGGACTGAGTAAATGGTGTTTACACTAAACAACCAGGGTGAACCTTATATAAAGAAACGACTGCCACATTTGAAACAACCTCCTCGCGGTATAAGCCAAAAGGCCTAACCTTAACAAACTGTGGGTAAAAACAACTCTGAGCTATAGGATTAGAGAAGATTCCTACCTGGAGAATCTTGAATATGACCTAGACGAGCTCTACTTCTGCCAGCAAACAATTTGCTCAGAAAATGACAGCTACGCAGCTTCACATGGCGACCAATACAAAGAAAAATAATCGTATATATGACCTGTACAACTTTATAATATTGAATGCAGGATTGGGTAAGATTTCGGGTGGGAAATTTAGAAGCGACAAGTAGATATTGGAAGGAACTTTCAAATGGATGCAAAGCATCGGATGTCTTTGGAAGAACATAACCGGGAGATCAAGTGAAAAATGCCCAAGCACTTAAAACACCATCGACATACTAACGAACTAACACCACATCAGTTTCGGAAAAGACTATGGAAAGGTACCGGATCCGCATTGCACTCTGCCTCGGCAACATCATCCAAATAAACAACTAAGCTCTTGGATATTTCCAAAATAACAACTGATACATCGAAAATAGTTTACAACGTTTTGGCGGATACCAGAAAACGATAGACGATTGAAGGCCCGGTACGTCAAAACAGTTCTGTACTAAGCTTTCGATACATCAGAAAAAATATTTCGATGCAATAGATGAAATGATATTCGATACATCGAGCAGAGACTTCAGAACGCTTCTGACAAGAACATCAGCTAGCTAGGCAACTGCACACCCGATGCATCGGACAAACTGTCAACTGTGCATCCGATACAAGCAAACAAACTCTCAATTTTTTCAAACCTTCAAGTCATGGGAAAAATATGGTGAAAAAGATAAACTTTCTAATCCTTCCAAGAAACTAAAAATATAAGGGGGCCCCTAAAATATTAAAAAAAATTGGGGACAACGATTGCAGCTACAACAGAGTGTCATAAGCAAGTCTAAAATTTTCTCTTTGAATGTGAGGGGAAAAAATCTACATACAATATGTTCATGGCATAATTTTAGAAATAGACAAAATAGTTGATACTTGTTAGCATATAGGACTCCCCTTCACCTTCAAATTTGATTCTTCACAAGTGATTAATTTCCTTTAATGAAATATCATGTAATGGTCCCATAATACTAAAAACATAATTCCTTATAGGGATATGGAGAGGAGCCATGAGAATTTAATCATTTTCAAAATAATATCCCCACATATATTGGCTTGCCATCCACCCTACTAGCACAAAAATGTTGACGTAGGAAATGTCACCATCAGCATCATGGTTTCACCCCAAGGAGGAGAATCCCCAAATAGAATTCCCACCATTTGGAATGGGATACCTTTTATTTTCTGTCCCAACTACCATTGATGATTAGAAAAATCATTTTCTATATAAATGTGGAAATGCAGAGTGTAGTATGCAAATGTAAATGCATGTGCATGGGCTAATCTAATAAGTGAAGGGGAAAACATGAAACTGAATATAAATGCAACACAACGAGTTGGAAAAAGTTCACAATTAGACATATTATATGAACCTAATGACAATTAGAAGTAGATAGAGAGGAGATTATAAGTGCAAACACCAGATACAAATTCATATCAAGGGTTAGAAAAAAGCCAAAAAAAATGAATACATAAAAATAGTCTACAATAAAAAAAAAGGACCTAGCAACATTCTAACATACCTTAAAAGTAAAAAAAAAATGATCTACAACTAGTTTCAAAGGAATACAAGATATAAGACTACAACTAGTTTCAAAAGAATACAAGACATCTCCTATAAAATTGTGACTGGTGATGGCTTCTCCATTAATGAGAAAGCAATATTCACAATTCTAACAAAATCCTTTCCCACCCTTTTCTTTCATATACAAGGAACACTTTCATAAAAGGGATTGTTTTTTTTGGCTTTCCAATTCGCTTAGACTTTTTAAATGTGCTTTTTCATTCTTAATACAAACCCATCTTTTTCTCACAAGGAGTGGCATCGAATTAAATATGATATAAGCTCTCAAGTCGTGTGGAGATTTGGTTACAATCTGTCTTACTCTTACACGAATTTTCTCACAAGATTTGATCTGAAGCAGTGATGGTGAATTGATCATTAGTACAATCTTTCAATCCTGATGTACAAAACATCATTATATAAAAAGAAAAATGTCAAAATTAGAAAATCATAATCATATTCCATGCGAGTAATCAAATTTCGAAGACCGTCGACTTATCACTGCTATGAACACAACGTGAATGCCTTCTAAAATAACGAATCAGTCTAGTAACCATTGAACTTTTTGGGTTTGTCCATAAAACCTAATTAAAAGTATAAAATCCCAATTAACCTAAAAGTTTGATTATGGAGTCAAGCAAATTAAACTAAAAGTGGGTTTGTTGGACTTCCTTGTAATGTAAGCATAACATGAGTTGGATGGGGTAGTTTTTTTTAATCATGTTATTCCTGAAAATCTAACTTGGTATCAAATCCAAGTTGAAGGAGAGAGTAGCCTTAACATTATGTAGAGAGAAGACATGAGAGTGTGAGATGATGTTGAATCAGTTGTTAAAGACCCACCGATCAGGAAATTTGACAATTCGACAAAGATATAATCTTTGACAAAGATACGCCCTTCAGAAAATCAAGGAATAATTGGGAAGATGAAGAGGAGAATGAAGCTGCTAGAGCTACAAAGATCTCCAAAACAATTAGAAATGATGAGGAAGAACAATTATCTGAGTATCATGACATGATAAAACCTTAGAGACCTAAGGAGTTTCCTAGTGAGATGATATCACTCAAAAGAAGGCATGCTTGGGCATGTGAATTAATTGAAGAAGTGAAAAGATATGGTGACCTATAAGGAACCATCATAGAAACTAAGAAGCCAAATTCATACCCTAGTTATGTGGCTTTGATGTGCAATCTCGTTGAAAAATAACCTACATGCTTTGAAGAAGAAACAAAGCAGAAGGAATGGGTAGATTCCATGGTCGAGGAATATCAGTCCATTATAAAGAATAATGTGTAGGAAGTAGTACCAATACCGAAGAACAAGTCAATAGTATCCTCAAAATGGATTTACAAAAAAAAACATTCATCAGATTACAGTATAGATAAGTAAAAGGAAATATTTGTATCCCGTAGATTCTCTTAGAAGGAAGGAATCGACTATGATGAGACCTTTGCACTAGTATAAAGGTACACCTCAATCAAAACCATCCTTGCCTTGGAATCCAAGAAGAAGTGGAAGTTACATCATATGGATGTAAATACAACCTTCCCGAATGGAGTGATATAAGAAGAAGTGTACATTGAACAACCATGATGTTTTGAGATACTAGAATATCAAAAGACTCGTATATGCAAGGTAAAGAAGCCATTGTATGCCAGTTTAATAAAGCACCCAAAGCATGGTATGGAAGAATTGATGGTTTCTTGATGAGTTTGGGATTTACCAAGAGTAAAGAATATTCCAAATTTTACTATAAGGTTGATGATGATGGGATTATGATATTACTACTATATGTGGATGATCTATTTTTAACAGGTGAAGACAAGCCCATCAATGAATATAAGAAGAAGCTCCCTACAGAGTTTGAGATGAAAGACCTTGGAAATATGCACTATTTTATAGGTCTTGAAGTGTGGGAGTATCCAGATGATATTTTCCTAACCTAAGGAAAATATGCAGTTGAGATCCTAGAGAGATTTGGGATGATGGATTGTAAGGATATGACTACTCCAATAACAACAAACTTGAAGCTTTTGAATGTTGATTCTTTATAGATAGTGGATGTTACCTTATATAGATAGATTATTGGTTCACTAATGTACTTGGCCAATACGAGGCTAGATATATGTTTTGTTGTAAACACCCTAAGTCAGTATATGGTGGAAGTTGTTGCTGCAACGGCTCCCCAAAAATTTTCACATTTTTGGGCCCCTCCTTCGAATTTTTAGCTTTTAGCCATTCTTAGACTACTTTTGCTCCTTAAAGTTTCTTTCCATGACTTAGTTTTTATTTCAACAAGTCAGAAAATCCTTTTTCCGCTAAGTTAGAACTTTGTTTTTTCTCCCGATGTGTCGGATGAACTAATCGAGTCGAGCCGACACATTGGGAGAACTCAACTTTACCATCCAATATGTTTATGTTTGTTTTTTTCCAAAGCCTAAAGTCTTGCAGGAGAATTTGTTGAGTTTTTACTGACTACGTCGGTGAAACTTAAGTTTCCTAGCCGACACTATCGGCGACACTTGCATTTCCTTACCGACACGTTTCGTAGCATACTTTTCATCAGAAGATCTTGCCAAGTGGAGCCGACAGTATCGGCAAGACTCAACATTTGACACCGAAGCTATCAGCAGGAACTCATGTTTTCTGCCCAACATTGTTTCTTTAGAATATTTTTATAAGTTTTTCAACGTCCTTTCCTTTGGATTTTTCAAGCGAGTATTTTCCGACATTGTCAGCATAACTCGGAGTTTTATGCCGATGTATTCGACAAAACTGAAAGTTTGCGACTGATGTTTACCCGCGGAACTTTTCGTGAATCATGCCAATGTAGTGTTTTTCGAAGGTTTTTTGTGAGTCTATGCGACAATATCAGAAGAACTCATACTATGGGGCCGACATTGTCGCAGAGAACTTATTTTTCAATGCTAGTTTGGTAAAATTTGTCGATGGGGTTTGTGCTTTAGGTGCTAAAACGGCGTTTTTCACCCACACTCCATTTATTACCCAACGACTGCATTTATTACATTTTTAACGATTTTTTCTATCTATATCATGGTTGTTTTTACGGTTTATTACCATTTTACTATGTTTTGAACGCATCTAGTCTACAATTTCCACCTGGATCCGCAGATTTATTCACCAAGCACCATACCCCCGCCAGCATTTGTCAAGTAGGCTTGAATCCTTACCTTTTACTGTTTTGTGTCAAGAAGTTTGATAAAATGATGGATAGGGGGATTTAGGGTTTATGGGGTTAGGTTTTTTCCTTCGTCGTTTGACTGTTAGGGTTTTTAAAATCCATCCCCCAGCCCTTAGGGTTTTGTATTCAGTTGGAAACCACTAGAAGTCACGTGAGATTGGTCAAGATAGAGCTTTTGGCATCACTGAGTTTTACCTAGCATGCTAGCTCGGCCATGTTGGTTTTCACCTGCTTCGCACCATTTTTATCCATCGCTCAGGCCATAGACATGGGTATGTAAGACCTCTGGTATTTTATTGGTGAGGTTGCAGTAAGTCGAGTGTTTCACTAGCTACACCTCATCTGGTTTATTTTTATCTTTGGTGATAGGGGATCTATGGGGGGTTTCGTACTTAGAGGACCATCACATTTCAGAATCTAGCCTAGGGTTTCTATTCAGAAAGAATACCTTTTGTTATGGTTAACACTGTTATTTATGAGGTTCTTATGGGTTTGGGTCAACCTAGGGTTTCGATTTTCCCTCAGCTTCAAAATACAAAGCCATTTCTGTAATTTTCTTTTTATTGTCTTCTTGCATATAAAATTTAATAAGCAGAAGTACTGACATTTTAATGTTTAAAGAAAAATGAATAATGGTTGGGAAAACCTTGTAAGAAAAACCCACACATTCATTGTGTAAGTCATATCTTGGCCTGAAGCACAAAATGAATGGTTTAACGAACAAGAGATCTAAATCCCAAAACAATATTCAGAGCTTGCACCTGAACTAATGATTTTCATTCCAGTTTTGACCTAATATATACCTTGCCACAAGTTGAAGTATATGGATAACCTGCAGAAATTATGGACATCACAGGGTCACTTTAGATGGCCAAGGATGAATCAGTAAATAAATTTTTATTTTTCTCCATCATATTAAACACTGAATGCAATCTTATTTTTTGAAAAGAAAAAAACATGATTTGTTAGCTAGGTTTCATGGTTATCTTGCAATCTTAACAGTAGTTTTTCAGTATATCTTGTTGATATGAATGCATATTGTTTGATCACAGTAACACTAAGTTATTTCTTATTGTGGGCATGTTGCAAATTCAGTATTCACACCACATCATGCCAAATAAGGGTGGAAAGAAGAAGGCCAAAGTCCTTGAGGACAACTCAAACTTGGAGGTTTTGCCCAGAATGGAGATTATTTATGAAGACACAAAAGTTGTCATAGGGGCTGAATTGCAGTTTAAATTGGGTCAGATATACCATATGATAAAAGACTAAAACGTATTGGATTCAAGCTTAGAAGATACGCCTTTATATGTAAACATAATAAAATTAGGTATCACAAAGGTATCCATGCACCACGAGATCTTCCCTTGTGCTAAGGCAATCAGACGGATCCTACCTCGAGCAGACGCAAGTACTATGGTTATTTCAAACACCGAAGGACAAGATTTTTCTTCCTTCACCCCTACTTATATAAGAAAGGCTTGCAAACTACCCGCTCCATAAATCATGATGATAGATGAGTGGATAAACAGCTTGATTCTAGACCTCTTTGAATGTACTAAGCGAATGATAGTAGCAGGGAAGAAACTATGCTAGAAAGCCTCTAGTGAGTACAAGACTTCCAACTTACGCACTCCCTATAGGATTATAGCCCTGATGCTAATTAGAATATTTTCCAGGGCAAATGGGAATTTCTACAAGATTATTTGGATCCCATTTATATATCATGTGTCCATGTAGGGCACTATTTTTAACTAGGTGTATATTGTAGAAAACAACTTGTCTTCATGTATAGATGCTGCACTAGGAGGCCTGCTTCAAAGAAAAACAGAATTTTACATGGCGTCATATTTGATTCATTGTATATTATTCATGCACCCATTACCAAAACTAAATTGTATTTGGAATGAAACCAAGACACCCATCTATGTTGCATATTAGATTCTATGGGCTCACAAGTACTCCAGCTTCTACAAGCTTATTTGTGAATAATTTTTAATGCCTCTGCACCGGCTTATTTTTCTCGAGGAGTGCAAGTGTATGTCTGAGGGTGCAATGGAAGTTATATGTGAGTACGAGGACTATTTTTTCTTTAAGGAGGGAACCTATATAAGGGTGTATGAAGGAACTAGATCCCCATCACTACTGCTTAGGTATGCCACAAATTACATAGTCCATAAGGAGGTAGCGAGACAACTTTTCATAGATGGATTTGGAAATTTCCTTTTTGACATGAAGAAGGAATTTTAACCACTGATTCCTTTCTGTATTGGAAGCTATAAATTCTCAAAGGTAAAAAGTGAGCTAGAATTTGTAAAGAATCTAGAAAATTTCCACTTCAGTGAGAAGAGTTTCCATAGGAATGATTCCTAGGGTGTTAGTTTTTCAACATTAAGCTAGAATTATTAGGATCTTTAACTGAGAGAATAACAAGTACAGTAATCAAACACAAGAGAAAATGAACACAGTGTTTTTCCTTGGGGAAACCATAAATGGAGAAAACCCCACAACTTCCTCAGAGATAGAATTAGCACCAAAACAGTAAAATCCGAAAACAGTAAGTGATCTCTCGATAGCAGTAATCTTCTTCTTGTCTAGCCCCTGTGTCTTCTCCTTCCTCAACTATACACTACACTTGAGTGTGTATGAGTTGTGTGATAAATAGAGACTCCAGTTCTCTATTTATACTAATCCCGACATGACTAAAACCCTACCAGGGCCAAACTCTACTTGGAGAGTCTAATAACCCTAGTGCCTCGAAATTGTGGGGACTTTAACCCTTAGACAATCGGAGGGTTACCCACAATGAATTGACATGACTTGTTTACATTATTGATCCTCCCGATCGAAACATTGGGGCATGACAACATGACTCAATTACATTATATATACATACTGGAATAAACATCGGGTTACAATACATAAGATACATAGATGAATACATTCTGAAGTTACAAATACATCAACACTCCCTCTTAACTAGGAAGGTATTCTTTCAACACAATTTTTAGTACTGGTCTTCTTCTTTGTATCAGCTGGATCATCTCATCATCTACATCTCAAGTATTCTGAGTATTCAAGTCATCTTTGTCTTCAAATCATATTTATCTTTAAGTCATCTTCATCTTCAAATCTGGATCATCTCTCGATCTGGATCATCATGGGACATAATCACTGGATCTGGATCATCACTGGATCTGGATCTTCATCACTTGATCTGGATCATCATCACTGGATCTGGATCATTACTCTATCTGGATCATCACTGGGCATCATCACTGGATATGGATCATCACTTGATCTAGATCATCATCATTGGATCTGGATCATCACTCAATCTAGATCATCACTGCTAAATCATCATCACTGGATCTGGATCATCACTCGATCTAGATCATCACTAGTGCTATCTCATGATTCTTCTCGTCACATGATGTTCTACAGAGCCAGCCCTTTGTCATGTTGGTTGTAGGCCTAGCCTCCATGTAGGTCTTCTTTAACGCTTATATCTGACCTACTCATTAGAAAGGCACAGTACTCACATCCATCCAGGCTGGAACACATCCTGCTCACAATGATGGAAGAGTTATGCACTTCCATTTAGGCCGGAACACATCCTGCTCACAATGATGGAAGATTTCCTCACTTTCATCCAGGCTGGAACCACATCCTGCTCACAATGATGGAATAACTCTATTCTTCCACCCAGGTCGGAACCACATCCTGCTCACAATGATGAAAGACTCTCATCTAGGATGGAACACATCCTACTCACAATGATGGAAAGGCTCTGCACTTACATCCATCCAAGCGGGAACACATCCTGCTCACAATGATGGAAGGGATCTGCACTCACATCTGATCTTGTAGGAACCAATCCTACAGTCATATCAGAATGGCCCCTAGTCCTCCTCAACTAAGCTACCTAGTAACTGACCAGGTGCCTCCATTCTCCTAGAGAATGGTAGTTGCCCTTATATCCGACTTGCTCGTTGGAGTGGTCAACACTCACATCTGACATGGAAGGAACTTAATCCTTTAGCCATGACAGAATGGTTTAGCCCTTACATCTAATCAAGTGGGAACACATCCCTCTATCACATCAAGATGGATTCTCAATCCTAGACTGATTTTTCCTGGTACCTCACTAGGTAGCTCCATTCAAAGAATGGCAATTTCCCTTACATCTGTCCTACTTGACAGAATGGCCAACACTCATATCTGACATGGAAGGAAGCAATCCTCTCACCATGACAGAATGGCTCAGCCCTTATATCTGACCTACTCGTCAGAATGGCTATGGATCTCAGCACTCATATCTCACATGGAAGGAACCAATCCTCTCACCATGACAGAATGGCTCAGCCCTTACATCTGACCATGGAAGGAACCAATCCTCTCACCATGACAGAATGGCTCAGCCCTTACATCTGACCATGGAAGGAACCAATCCTCTCACCATGATAGAATGGCTCAGCCCTTACATCTGACCATGGAAGGAACCAATCCTCTCACCATGACAGAAAGGCCATGGGACTCATCACTTTCCCAAGCTTCTCCCTGAAGTACTCGAACTTCACTCTAGCCAATGGCTTTGTCAAGACATCAGCTATCTATTCCTCTGTCACAACATACTGGAGCTTCACTGCTACCCTCTGCACCATATCCCTGATATAGTGGTACTTGATCTCGATATGCTTCGACTTGTCATGGAACACCGAATTCTCTGACAACTTTATGCAACTCTGGTTGTCACAATGTATACAAGTAGCATCCAACTACAGATCAAATAAATTAGACATTATCTTCCATAGCCATACTACCTCACAACTAGCTGAACAAGCTGCAACATACTCTGCTTCAGCTGTACTCAGTGCCACACAAGATTGCTTCCTGATAAACCAAGAGATCACACCTAATCCCATACTGAAGCAACACCCTAAAGTGATATTCCTATCGATGGCATTTCCTGCCCAATCTGAATCAACATAACCCTCCAGGTTAATTTTCTGATACAAATTGTACTTGAGCCCATAATCAACTATACCCCTTAGGTACCTCAGAATATGTTTTGCAGCAATCAAGTGAACATTTCTTGGATCTGTCAAGAACTGGCTCAAGGTGTTCATAGCAAAGCAAATGTTTGGTCTCGTGTTCGTAAGGTACATCAATGACCCAATCATCTGACGATACATCGTAGCATCAACCGACTCTGATGAAGCATCACTCAATAGCTTCAGGTTCGATCCCATAGGTGTGGCCATAGCCTTGTAGTCCATCATCCCAAACCTCTTTAGGATATCTACTACATACCTCCCTTGTCCAAGGAATATCCATCCCACACCTCCATACCTAGAAAGTAATGCATCATCCCCAAGTCCTTCATTTTGAACTCAGAAGCAAGCTTTCTCTTTGTATCAGAAATCAACCCATCCGTACCTATTGCAAATAGATCATCTACATATAGTAGAAGCATCACTGGGTTGCCATCTTCAACCTTGTAGTAAAGGTTGGAATCTGCTTTACTCTTGGTAAAGCCCAAACTAGATAGAAAGCTGCCAATTCTGTCGTACCAGGTCCTGGGTGCCTATTTCAAACCGTACGGGGCTTTCTTCAATCTACATACATGAGACTCTCTGTCATGTGTCTCAAAACCAAGTGGTTGTTCTACATACACTTCCTCTTCTACTACACCATTCAAGAAAGCAGTCTTGACATCCATTTGGTGTATCTTCCATTTCATCACTGCAGCCAGAGAAAGTACCGATCTGATGGAAGTGTATCTGGCTACAGGTGCAAAGGTTTCTTCATAATCTATTCCTTCTTTCTGAGAGAAACCCCGTGCCACAAATCTTGCTTTATATTTTTCTATGCTACTTTCTGCAGCATGCTTGATCTTGTAGATCCATTTGGAAGTTACACCTGACTTCCCTTCTCGTCTTGGGACAACATCCCAAACATCATTCTTCATGATCGATTGGTATTATTTGATCATAGCATCCTTCCATTCTTTTCATTCTTCTACTTCTTCATAACTGGGAGGTTCTTTATCAATGAAATCACATAGTAAAGCTACATACCCGGAGCAGGATCTAGTTCTCTTTCTTTCTCTATGATTCTCTTCTGGAGCCCCATATCTTTCCGCACCTTGGATAAGTTATTGTACCCAAGCAGGTTTCCTCTTATGAGGATTCTTCTCCAGAGGTGGATCTACAGGTCTTTGTGGTTCTTCAAATTCTCAATCTTCTTCTTGGGCTTCTTCATTCATGGTTGTATCATGAATTTTGGGTGCTTCTGCTTCTGCTTCTTCAGGTTCTTCAACATGTCTCTTTCTGGATTTGTTGTAAGCTGTGTCTTCATCAAATGTCACATCCCTACTGATGTTAATATTCTTGTACCCTGGAAAATATATTCTGTAAGCCTTCGAGCTTTCAGAGTATCCCACAAATATACCCTTCTTTCCTGAAGGATCTAATTTTGTTCTCTTCTCTTTTGGAATGTGTATGTACACAGGATAGCCGAATATTCTAAGATGGATGACTTCTGGTTTCTTGCCGGAGAATACTTCTTCAGGAGTCTTGTTCTCGAGTACTTTATGTGGAGTACGGTTATGTACATACACAGCTGTTCTGGCAGCTTCCACCCAAAGATGCATAGGAAGATCATGAAGCATGGCTCTTGTAGCTTCCATGATAGTTCTATTCTTCCATTCCGCAATCCCATTTTTTTGTGGATTATAAGGAGTGGACAACTCCCTCTTAATCCCTGATTCTTTGCATAGCTCTTTGAATTCATTCGAAGTGAATTCTCCGCCATTATCTGATTGAAAAGTCTTGATCTTCTCTTCAGTGAGGTTCTCGATCAAGGCTTTGAATTCCTTGAATTTTCTGAATACTTCGTCTTTGTTCTTCATGAAGTAAACCCATGTCTTCCTAGAAAAATCATCAATAAAAGAAACATAGTATGCATACCCGCTTAGTGAGTTTGATGACATAGGACTACATACATCAGAGTGGATGATTTCTAGGATTCCTTTGGCTTTGCTTTTGCTGCTAGGAAATGTCTTCTTTGTATTCTTTCCTTTCACACATCCTTTGCAGATCCCATCATGTTTTGCTTGGAATTCTGAAAGACCTTCAATAAATTTGCTTGCAATAGGTAGCACTCTGTAATGCACATGTGCAAGCCTTCTATGCCAAAGATCATTTGGCTCTACTATGTCATGGATCAAGGCTTGTTCTAGATGGCCCTTCAATTTGTACAAACCTCCTTCTTGTTCTCCAATCACCACTTCATCATTGATAGTCTTACCTCTTGGCCACATGATGACTTGACCAGCTATGATTGCAACCCTCATTCCATTTGCATCCAATGCTGATATGGAGAGAAGGTTCTTCTTGAGTCCTAGCACAAACAATACTTCTTTCATTGTTAGATAATTTCCAAAGTCTAGTTTATAGGAAGATTCCCCGCTACCTTTTATTGGATATTGGTAGTCATCTCCTAGTTTCACCTTGTGAGGTGATTCATGTTCTGACAGTCTTACAAAGGATTCCTTGAATCCAGTCTAATGTTTGGAAGCCCCACTGTCTATAAGCCAATCATCACTACCATGAGTAATGTTACCCGTGAGAGCGTAAATCAAAACATATTCATCCTCGCTTGAAGAATCTTCACTTTCATATCTGGTTCTTTTCTTGGATGGTTCATCATCCTATGTAGCATGCTTCTTTTGTTCCCCTTCTTATTATGAGAGTGGACCTTGTTCTTAGGACAGTCTTTTGCAAATTGTCATATTTCATCACATGTATAACATATTAATCTAGATGGGTCCTTTCTATTGTTATCTCTATGATGAGGATTCTTACCTTTGAAGTGATGAGGTTTTCTTTTTCCTTTCTTAGAGTGAACTGTGAGAGCTTGATCTTCACTTCCCATATTCTCTTCTCGAGCTGCTATATGTGCTTCTTCTTGAGAACATTATTCCCATATTCTGTTGAATTTGACTAACTTCTTTCTAGCACAGATTCCTTGGATAAAAGAATCCCAAGACCTAGGAAGGCCATTCAGTGTTGTCATCACAATATCTGCATTCTCCACTACTTCATCTACAGCTTCTAATTGTTCCTTGATCTAAGAAACCCTTGTGAAGTAGGAATGGATAGTCTCTACATTCAGAATCTTCACATTCTTTAGTTGATTCCTCAGATTCATCTTCCGGTTTATGTTATTCCCTTCAAACAACTTGGTTAGGGCATCAAACATAGCTTTAGGTGTCTTAAGAGAGGACACTTGAGGTATAAGGTGATCCTTGATAGAATCAGAAATGATCCTCTTTTCCATAACCATATTATTCTTATGTAAGGCGTTTTCCTCATCTCCCTCTGGAACTAGAACCTCCTCATGGATGTAGGAGTATAACTCATTCTCTTCTAGGACCAGGGAGATCCTATACTTCCAGGCTTGGAAGTTATCAGCTCCCTCAATATTTTCATCAAGCTTGGTATGATGATACATCTTAAATGAGAACCTCAAATGGAAATACAAAATATTTTAGATCTTACAAAGTCAAGATGTCGGATTTGAAACTTGAGTTGAAATCCTGCAGAGCTGGTTCAGGAGCAAATTAGGGTTTTGCTTTTCTGAAGATCTATCCACTCAAATGTCTTGAAATTTGTCCCTAGATTTGATTTTTGGGAGGAGATCAATCCAGGCCTGGGCTCACTAAAAAATTCCTCTTTTGTGAAAATCCCTAATTTTCGGTAGTAGTATCGGGTCCAAAATTGAAAAACCTCATAATTGGATTCTGCTTCGACAGAAAGATGCACCCTAATGAGGAGAGTTATTCCACCTTAATTTTGCTGAAAATATATGGAGGAATATCCACAAACTAGGAATCCCTAGTTCCCATAGCTGTATAGTGTCTTCTTCTTAGGCTAGCTCTAATACCATGTTAACTTTTCAGCATTAAGCTAGCATTATTAGGATCTTTAATTGAGAGAATAACAAGTACAGCAATCAAACACAAGAGACAATGAACACAGTGTTTTTCCTAGGGGAAACCATAAATGAAGAAAACCATGCAACTTCCTCAGAGATAGAATTAGCACCAAAACAGTAAAAGACCAAAACAATAAGTGATCTCCTGACAACAGTAATCTTCTTCTTTTCTAGCCCCAGCGTCTTCTCCTTCCTCAACTATGCGCTGCACTTGAGTGTGTATGAGTTGTGTGATAAATAGAGACTCCAGTTATCTATTTATACTAATACTGACATGACTAAAACCCTACCAGGTCCGACCTCTACTAGGAGAGTCTAATAACCCTAGATCCCAGAACTGCAGGGACTTTAACCCTTAGACAATCGAAGGGTTACCCACAATGACTTGACATGACTTGTTTACATTATTGATCCTCCCAATCAGAACATCGAGGCATGAAAACATGACTCAATTACATTATAGATACAAATTGGAATAAACATTGGGTTGCAATACATAAGATACATAGATGAATACATTCCAAAGTTACAAATACACCAACATAGGGCAAGGTTGCAAAACATTGTATGTTTGTAAAAGTACATTCTAAATATTCTGATCATTGGGAAAAGGATGAGGAGGTATACAGAAATGAGTGCAATATGAATTCTTTGAATAAGTGGTTCAGAAATAAGATCAAAACCACATGAAGAAAAGGGAGAAGTAACACCACAAAATACTGGCAACAACAGGAAGAAGCTGCTAAGAAACAAGAAGAAGACGCCCAAAGGATACACTAGTACAAAATGAGGAATTAGCTACTAGGTGACTAAAAATTCTAGTCACCACAGGTTTTTGAAGTGATTTACTACTAAGTATGAGCAATTTTTATTGACCCAACTATAAATGACTAAAATTAACAACTAATTCAGTCACCAGTTAATAAATATGACTAGATAATAAGTGATAGAGTTAAAATGACTAACATAAATGACTAGTTAGAAGAATATGAATTGGTCATTTATGCTAGTCATTTTTAATTGTGTCATGGAAAATTGCAAATTTGACAATGAAGTGTAAATTTTGTAAATTGTCTACCTTCTATTAGTAATATTGGTCCCATGCACCTTAATCTTCAGAGATCCAACCCCATGTGTCACTTGGCAACATTTTCTTCTTTAAAGACATCTAATGCAGAGGCAAAGTCGAGTTTCAAAGATTTGTAGTTTCTCGCACTGTGCATTTTCATGTCTTGTTTTTTATACCATCACACTTATCTCATCACCCCGGCGATTTCCACATCTCATTTGATAAAAACCATCATAGTTTAACCCTTTTGACATTCGATTGAAGTTTCGACAAGCAAGAGTATTTTAAGTCTTATTAATGAAATTCACCAAGTTTGCATCCTCCATTAATTCATTGGTTTTACCTGTTTGCTAGTCTTCTCATCACGACTATGTTCAAAAGGTCAAAATTTCCACAAGTACTTGTTTGCATAAAAAATCAATGATCTTTTTTTTATTAAACTAAAAAAAATAACCCTAGATCTCCCTTACCATGTCTACAACAACAATGCATCGATAAATCTTGTTTCAGATTGTGCAATCTCTCTGCTCAGTGCCAAGTCCACCTTACTCTCTCTATAAATGAAACTAAAATGACTCTGCTGCATAGAATTTTAAGGCATTGGTGTTGTTGTTGTCATGATTGTGCCTAGTTCATTCTCCATAAATGATAGTTAATGTTCACGTTGGCCTAGAAGGTTCAAGCATTCATATTGGAGGCCTATTAAATTTCCATTTGTCTCATACCTTGTCTCAGTGTAAATGGTAGTCTCGTCACTGCTGATCTGTTCGTTTTCCTGCACCATCACCCCATCCAATGAGTTAATTTATAGTATTATAATATATATAATATACAATATGCTAATATTTAAATATTATGTCAATTTGCTGTGTAATATTTATAGTAACCTATTAAACATAAATAAAAAATGAAAAAAAAAACAACTAAATAAATGAAAATAATATTTTCATGACAAGGTTTCACATTTTAAAATATTTTTAATTTACTTAAAATATAAAATAAAATAAAATAAATAAAAAAGTGTTCCATTATAAAAGAGAAAAGATAAAATAAACAAAAAGAACAAAATATAAAATAAAGAAAGAGGGAAAAATTCTCCATTCACAAAATTTGACCGAATTAAGAGCTTTGATCAAATATCTGAGTGGTCTGGTGGATGGTGATAAATGCAGCTTATGGAAGGGTTGGATGCAAGAATGCACCTTATGGAAGGGTTGGATGCACGGAAGAAGATTTGGAACTCTTTAACAAAATGGGGCTGACATGAATCAAACTAGACCGCTTTGTTTTTATTATTGATTTCTTTTTTGCTTGTGAGTGAGGGTTTTTGATGGAAGAAGATGGTTTCTCTAATTTAGAATGTGATAAGACACAAGGGTAAGTATCCCAAGACATTGACAAGATCCATAAGAATATGAAATACTATTTTTCCTTGTTGGGTTAGGGAAAAAAAGAAGAGCAAAGAAAACCGCGCAGGATTCGTGCAATCGGATCATGTGATTAGTTTGAACTTGTAGTATTTTGAGGGTTAAAGCACCCATATTCCAGCTCAATTCTTTTATTTTGTGTTTTTTTGTAAGGATAAATGTCCCAAGCAGATATCTCTTGGTGAGTATATGCTTTCTTCCTCAGAGATTCTCTAGTGGTGGAGTTTTTGCATAAGTGTTGTAGTGTAGGAGGGTGGTTTTGTATGTCAGTATGATCTTGGGGATTCATGATCTGATAATCCAATTGGAGATTTAATGGGAGGGTGTTCAATGGATTCCTGACTGAAATGGGGTTTTTCTATGTGGGTGATTTTTGAGATTCAGGACCTGATAGTGGGGTTTTTGTATGTCAATGTGGGCGATCCCAAATATAAAGAAAAAAACTATGGGTGCTAATAATTGTGAATGGAACCATTTGATAAGGGGATGATTTTGAATTTCTAGTTAACCTATAAAATTTGTAATTTCTGTTGTTCGTTGGGCGATTTTAAGGGAATAAATGAAATCAGGTTATTGATTTTCACTTTGCACTAGTCCTTTCTATATATATAGGTCAAGTAATTGAATCCAGGGTGTGGTTTCTAGAGTGATAAATCCTCCTCGGTTTGGTTTGGTCATAGATGCTCGATCGATTCCCCCTCCAGAAAAACCAAGTTCTTTGAGTTCCTTCTCCCAAAGAAGTTTCGCGAGACGGAAGATAGCACGAGTAATAACACAGAGTTACAAAAACTTGTAAATAAAAAAAGAAATATTACTCCCGTGATTTTTCGAGTCAAGCGATCGCCTAGAACAACAGGGAATGTACCAGAAATCGGTGCTTGGGATACAGGATCAATTTCTTTGTCCACCACAAAAGGTGCGGCCGAGTAGTTTGTTTATACCCAGAATGTAAGTGGTTATCCTTATAAACGCCCTTGATCATACACCCAACCAGATGATTTTCACGGGATGTCCATCAACTATTGACCACCAATCTGTATCATATATCCTCTTGTTGTGGAGAGTAGTATGATAGATTACGATTTGAACCTACATGCCACCAAAAACCTATCCATCGAGTTTGCTTGCACTAGGCCTTGCTCTAGTACAGGCTCCAAACAAGGATTGAATGGGAGTAGTAAGATTCAAGGATAGAACTAGGTGGATATCATGCTCGTAAGTAAAGGGTGACCACGAGAAGAAGAAATATTTCCATCCCTAGTCAAGCCCGTCTGGTCCGAGTATTTCTCTGTTTCGAACGGTTGAATAGATTGGATCTGGTGGTCTAATTTTTGTGCTCCCTCGCCCTCCATGTGTTTACTTTGATTCCATCTTGATAATAGGTTACACTAAAACACAACACTCACTGTAAGATCTAGCAGTGTTTGTAAGCATTTTGAAATTCTGTGAAGATTCATAGCCAGAAAAATCAGTCGGAGAAAGGGGAAAATCGTCCCCACTCGATTGAGAATTGGTTGTACCTAAACTTAATGCAACTAATGCCATGAAAATATGTTGAAGACGCCTAATTTCAAATCCAACCGTGTGAATTCCAACCCACATGGTGAGATTCTATATTTACCACAACTTTCTTGCGAAAGATCGATGCAGAACATCAACAGAAACACTTAGGAGGCTTTGAGCGTTTGGAATGGAGTTCAAGTTGGAGAGCAAGGTCTGTATCAATACTTGAGAACACAAACCAAATCTCAAATAGCAATAATCGTATTGTATTGTTTCTGAGATTAAAATTGTTTCATAATTAGGAACTATAGTGGAAGTTTTTATGGAAGTTTGTATCTATTATTTAGTTCTTACAATATCAATACTTTTTGTGCATTTGTTGAAGGTGCTAGTGTTTCTTTCAATTTTAATCTTTGTGGTATTAGTAAACCTATGATTAACAGATACTTTGGACTAGGTCTTGAATTTTTGAATAACCTTAGAATCTACCTTTGATGCCTATATTTATCACCTAGATGCAAGGGCCAACTAGTTGAGGATACACCCGCTGAATCTAGTAAGCTAACGGTTTTCTTCAAATTGATTTATGTTGAGTAGCATCAAAATTAGGTGCTCCCCTAGGCCAGTGTTTTTAATCTTACCAAAAAATGGTTCAATAGCATCTTGTCTCGTTCGAACCCTTCCCCTGATAAAAGCATTAAGTTTTGTACTTTTTGATGAAGGTGATCTATGTTCAGAGCATACCAAGGCTCATTAACCTAAATGTTTCTATATTTTAATTATGAATCACCCAGTTTGTTATCATCACACCTAGTAAAATCTAATGTTGCAGTTCATTTGTCATAAAATCATTCATCCTAAAAAGCCCAGCATCTGCATCAGCACTTGGACTATCATAATAAGGCCTCCCAGTAAAATATCCAGTAGCCTAACCAGGAGAATATCCAGTTTCCTCAGTTGGAAGGGCATGATTCGGAGTAGCAGCATTAAAAAGGTCATAAAAGGTATAAGCATGAGGGGCATTCCCATGATTCTGACCAACATTGACACCTACCATACTTCCTTTATTTAGATTATGGGAACAGAGAGAATTCCAATTAATTTAATGTAACGACCCAATCAATAGGGTATTTATATTATCCAGTATGGTAGTTCCCGATCCCACTCTCCTTAGATGCTTATAAGTGATGTAAAAAGTGTAGTTAGGGAAATGTTAAGAAAATTGCTCTAACTAAACTCTCCCCTCGACAATCTTTTTGGCTAATAGGATATAGGCTACAGATTAGTGGTCAATAGCTTATGGAAAGCCCATGCTATTCATCTGGTTGTTTAATAAATTGACTTGGTCCAAATGCTTCAATTTAAATACAACAGTGATAGTTCCAACTCCTTATGGGATGGAGAAATCTATGGCTATAAATATGGAAATTTGGAATATTATCAATGCCAATGGCTGGAAAATTGGAATATTATCAGTTGGGTGAAAAATATGGACTTCATATTCTAGGAGGAACTATTTATAGATCTTAAGACTAATCAAATTAACCACATAATGGACGCCCAATTAATACGGTAGCTCCATAATATAGGAATTTCCATTGATCTTCTACAATTATTACACATGGATAGAGGTTAGATTTTGGTTTCTTCATTGAATTTGAAACTTCAATTGGCAGGGATCATGTAATGTAGAAAGGATAGTGACTGCAACAATGGTTGGTAATAGAGTTATGGCAGATGAATGCGATGGAATTGGGGTGAGTTCCTTATCTTTAACTGCATTCACATGGAATTGATTTCCTTTCATGTATGATTAGCTCTTTTTTTTAGCTGTTTATTTTATTGCTTGATTGTCTAAGTTGATCACCTACCTAAGGTTAGTATAACATCCCTGGTTTTAGAAACAAAATCCAACGAGTGGCTATCTTTTATGCTTATCTTTCCCATTTGACATGCTTGTTGTGCCTCTCTTGAAGTATTATGAAAGATGAACACGTCCAAAGCTAGTGTGCTTTCTCATGAAGTATCCTTTATGGGTTACCTATTCTTGCTCCCTTAATCTGGAAGTGTCAAGTGTCTCAACAATATTTTCTCAATCAGAACTTGCATTATTGTTCTTAGTATTATAATTTCTAATTTTACATCATTGCTTACAACATTCATAGCTTTAATTTAGTGTAACATTTAGTCAATTTACATTCCATTAATAGCTAAGAAGCAAGCTAGAAATAATAGTGGAAGAGCCATGAGCAATTAGCCACAAGCATGTTCAAATTTGCATTGACAGAAACTTGAATCAACATATGCCCAACTTTCAAAGTTGCTTTAGGGTTCGAAACTTGTTGAGAGAAACAATCCCCTCACCGCAGTTCCTCTGACTATAGAATCTATGACCATAGGATAAGATGAATATTCAGAAAACTAAGATTATAATCATAAACTCAAAACGCTCAAAATGTCAAGACATCTCTTTCGAGGACACATTTGAGAAAGATTCCAAAAATATATATATCTTTGGATCAGATTCCCAATAAGTCTCAATTGGAGCTACATTATAGAAAAATCCATTAGCAAGGGATGGAAAACATACTTTGGGCTATAAGACAATTGTAGAATGTAGAATTCTGGATATGGGCAAAAAAAGAAGATACTCTTTTGCATCCTAGTTGCACCTGTCCCATTATATGGATGCACAGAGTTGGCAAAAAATCAAAGAAGTGTGAAAATTCTTTGCATTTTAAAAACCTTGAAGATAAAATATAGGATCGTTATTCTATAGTAGTCATTAAGTTCATGTGACACCAATTGAGATCAAGTCATTAGGAATGAGGTGTTAAAAAGAACGGGTATGAGTAATTGCATTCTGGAAGTGTAGAACTTGATAGGTTAAAGTAAGGATGGACTAAATATGGTACAAATGAAATAACTAGATGGGTAATTTTCTAACTTCCCTCTGGATTTAACATATCTAAAAAGTTAAAAACTAAAATGATACCTGAGGGAAAAATACATTGAGACCCAATGGATTCCTGAAATTATGCCCTTGAAAAGTGAGGTAAACGACTATGCAAATCAACCCAAATCTCATTAAACCAACACACCCTTACAAAAGTATTTATTGAAAAATTTAAGTGAACATCAGTAACATCACAACTAGTTTACATAAACTACACGATGAGACAGGAAAGATGAACTACTCCATAACACTTGAAAATAATATGTAAGGTGTGTAATATTAAATAATAATATTGTGGAGAATGAGTATCAATACTCTTGCAATACAAAATCATACGTACAAGTATGAGATACCAGACCTAGTTGCTCCAACAACTTACTGACATTTTCAAGAATAAATAAACTCACTCTTTTTTAGTCCATGATGGTTACAACAGACCACCTTGGTCTTATGGGGCATTAAGATGGGGATGGAAAAAAAAGAGTCTGAGTGTTCTCTGTTTAGGAACTAGTCTACATAAAATACTCAAATACGAATTGAGACTTTTGCACTGCTATCTCACATCTGTTTTTAGCAGTTCTTTTACTAAGATATTTTAGGCATCACACTCAAAATGAAATCTCACTCACTTAATTGTATATTTTATAACTGCCTAGGAGATGCTATGGGCATTCCTTATTGCTATTGTCAAAGGTTGTACTTTCCAGTCCCATCGACCTATTTTAGTCATTCATGGGAATGAATAAAATTTTATTTCCGTTTCATCTGGCTAAACTATTGCAGTTGTGTTTGTCATCTGTTATCTCAGAAGTTGAAATTATCACATTTAGACTTTTAACACTGTTCTTGAAGAGCAGGGCGGCAGTGCCACAAACAGGCTTTTCTTAAACAAACAGTTTCTAATTAGTTTGTCCATACTCTTAAGCTAGAAAGGCAGACATTCATGCTACATATTCTTTGGACCTGACATCTTAGCTTATAATAAGATGGAATAAAGCTATAAGGGGTCTCTAGAACACTGAATACCACTTGTACAAGAAGTAAGAGTATACACTGCCAATGTTTTAGAATTCATCAATATGTCATGGTCTTATGTGTCTGTTCAAATAAAGTCTGTAAGGGATACTGTTCCTATGTCAGTAACTTAATACTAGGTATCCAACAGTATTGTGTATCTTCAAATACCATACTTTTCAAAACAAAATTACACCACAAAACAAAATTACATTTCAAGAATTTAACAAGAATATTCCCAAACTGTTATAATCAGAGACCATAGATGGTATTTATTTCCAAATACATACCATAGAAATAAATGAATGTGGTTCTAATTTTAACCAATTGTAACAACATAATATAATTAGGTAACTAAATCAGATTTTAACATTATTAACAGACTTGTGAAGTAGCACCATCGTACTGTCCTCTTGGATGATGAATAAACCTCCCTTTCTGGCACCCCTGTGCTTTATATATTTCATATTTGATAGTGCACAAGTAAATGACAGTAACTGGGCATGTGTTGTAATCTCATAGATCACATAAGGTTACCAATAATACATACTAAAACATAACTATAAATCAGATACAAGAGACAAGAACAGATAGGGAAACAGATTATATTAATGTAATGAGTTCATACAAGGCACAGAACTAAACTGAGTTCTTGCTTGGCTCAACAGCCTAATATATACAAGTTACAAACAGTTACAAAATAACTACTTGTCGGTTCGGTGAACCGACACGACTGTTACTTAGCCGACTAATCTTTCTAGTTAGTCAGCCAACCGACTTAGTCCGCCCATCGACTTAGTCGGCTGATCGACTAAGTCGGTCTTCGTTCCAGTCGACTTCGTCGACTTGCTCCTTTCTACATCTCCCCCACGAACAAAATGTTTCCTCGTCCCGAAGAAACAGGGAGGTCAAAAAAATGAACGCTTGTTGAACTAGTCAGACTTGCTCGTGCTGTGGACTGTGCAGACAGATGGTCAGTCTCCTCTGGACGTAGACTTCGACGATAGCTGGAGCTGTGATGGCAAGATGATGCTGAAAGTAAGTCCAACTCTGCAATGCCTTCTGGATATCGATCGTTAAGGTAGTGAAATTTAAAAGGATCGACATCTTTTCAGACATGGGCATTTCTGCTATATTTTCCATGTTGTGTCCCAACAGTTGGTTTTGCTCTTCTGCAGCATTGATGAGTCGTTTCATCTGTGGGTAGAGGATGTCGACTTTCTCGAGGTTGGGAAGGGCCTATTGAACCCACTGATGTGCCTCTCGTTCTAGCTTATGCAGTTTATTGGTCTCCATCACAATTTGTTCTTCAATGGTTTGCCTCAGTTCTGCCTCTGTCGACTTCCGGCCCTCCAAAGCCTGAATTCCCTGTCGTGCATACCTTGTCTGCTGATAGACCTGCCCATAGTGATTAGGCCAGTCTCGTAATACTTCCTCGGTGACAACTGATTCTTCCATATGATCCTGGAGAACCTTGTATGCTTCCGAGAATGCAGTGTGTTGGGCCAGGAGCAGTCGAACAGTCTCCTCCTTTTGCTCTTCCTTGGTCTCTTGCATCTGGGTCTGGACGGTCGGTACTATTGTCTCGAAGAGCTGATATGCTCATTCAAGTGGTCGATCCATGTCAACGTCGAGAGGGCCTGGTACCACGGTCTGGACTAGACCTCTGCATCTACCGAGAAACTCGACTTCTTCTGCATTCTTGGCTATAAGCTCTTTATTTTTCCGATCTGTCCTTTTCTTTGATTCTTTGGCCACAGTTTTAAGGAGTTAGCCGACCTCTGTGCCGTCCAAGGAACTTGCATCCCTTAGGCTAATCTGGAGACCGAATGTTCTATGATGCTCTTTCTTTTTCTGTTGTTTTTCTGTCAGTTGCTCTTGGGTATCTGCAGCAGTTGAGGTTGGGTCTGTGGTTGGTGGAATGGGGGTCGTGAGTTTTTCTGGTTGGTTAGGTGGTATAGTAGTCAAGGGTGTTTCTATTTGAGGAGGAGGTATGAACACTTCCAGTTGTGAAGATAACAGTGGTGGTGATGGGTTTGGCTGTATTTCTGGTGGTGGGGATTTTGACGGGGGTGGTGGTGGTGAAGGGGGTTGTGAGGATGGTGGTGTTGGGGACGGAGTAGGGGTATGGACAGGGGTCAAAGGGTTGACTGGAGTATGTTGTGAACTTTGGTTGGAAGAGATACCTGCTTCCGAAGGTGTAGTAGGTAGGTCGTCCTGGGCGTCAGTGTCGATTGGCTCTGTGACAAACTTTGATGTTCCTATTACGTCACCTTGTTCGTCTCGGCTGAATGTCGTCGTAACAGTTGCATAGGGATTTTTGCTGGCATAGAGAGGAGTTTTTGTTTGTATTTTCTGGGCCGACTTAAACAGTCCAGGGAGTGTCTCGAAGAAAGATTTAAGCTCAGCATCCTTGTCGACCCTGGCTCTAAGTGCCTCAGGGATGAATCGTTGATATTCGTCATGGGGACTGTCTGCCTGCTGTACTTGTGCTTGTTCCTCAACTATGGTTGTCGAGGATGGAGGGGGAGGGGTCGACACAAGGTCGACCACATTTTCAGGTGTCGGTGCCATTTTTGCTTTCTTTGGCTGACCCTCTGGAGCTCCTGCGTCCAGGTACCGTTGAAACTGAACTTCAACGGATACTTTATTTGCACAGGAATCCTCGATAATGTCAATGGCCACAGCTGCGAGTTTCTCCTCATCGTCGGATGAGTCAGCCAGAATAAGCTTGCGCTTACCCCTACCTTGTTGTAGTTTTTGGGTTTTGAGTTTTTTCCTTGCGACAGCTATCTCCTTAGCCATATTTTTGATGATGCTCTTAGATAAAGCATATTCTGGGTCATTGTATTCGACTTCACCTGTCTGTACTTGAGTGGGGTCGATGGTTACTGGAGCCGGAGGGGTTGTCTGTTGCTGTGGTGGTACTGTTGGTTGTTGTTTTTCTGTCAGCTGGGGGTCGACTTCTTTCGCAGTCGAAGGTTTGACAGTGATGTGCACCTGACTAGTGGGCACGGTCGGGGTGTCCTCCGACACAAATGTGCTGATGTATAACTTTATCTCATAGTCTTCTTCTTTTTCCTGGTCGGTGAGTGGTTCGACGATGGAGAAGTCGACCTGTTTGGCAGCCTTTGGAATTGGTATCTTTGTCTGCGCTTGTCTGGTCAACTCTTGGAAAATCTACTTGACCGTTGGATAGTAGTCGAGGTCCTGTGCTTTGGGGTCCTGACCTCGCATGTACCATACTGATGTATGGTCAAGTTCTAGCTAGATATGAGACTCAGCATGGAGGTTTCGTCGGATGTTCTGGGGCACCCTCCACCTCGTCGTTCGAACCTTCAATTGATGGAACCAGTTTTCCAGGAATACTTTTCCCTGTGCTAGCTCATGTAAAATGCCTTTTTGTGAAAAGGGCTTAAACCGGTGCATTTGGAACCTGGTCGACTCCCGGAAGACTGGACTACCTTCCGGGCAAATATGGTACATAACAATCCAGAGAATAAGAGAGGGGAATTTGATCATACCTCTCGTCTCCTGACAGCATTCACAGATGGTTTTGATCATGTCGACAACATAATCTCCCCATCGGTAGATCCGACCGTCGGTCGCGATTGTGTCGACCGCTTCTAACATCTCCAGTTTAAGGTCACTGCCCCGACCTGCTAAGGTAAAGGTGATTCCTATGATTTTAGCTATGATTTGGGGCGTCCTTGTCACAATCTGACTGATCATCAGACCTTTGGAATTCTTTCCCGACGGTGAGCCCGTAAGTTATTGGACTAACCCATCTTTGATCCCAATAGGTACAGGGCTGCCTTGGTT
Organism: Pseudotsuga menziesii; assembly: GCA_001517045.1. Classification (NCBI taxonomy): domain Eukaryota; kingdom Viridiplantae; phylum Streptophyta; class Pinopsida; order Pinales; family Pinaceae; genus Pseudotsuga; species Pseudotsuga menziesii. Next base: position 179,929 of record LPNX010742864.1, read on the forward strand.
GGACAGACCCGTAAGCTTGGAGATAACATCCCCGATGATATCAATCGGCTGGTCGAAGTAGAATCGGCCGTTATGGTAGCAACTGATAATGAATTTAACAGTTGCTTCCTTTGTCCCACCGAAGCTTGCCATCAGTGGTGCGTTAGGGTAGTTGAAAATGCTGCTCTTTTGAATTTTATCAGTGGCCTGGGTCATTCTGTTGTCAACATAGGCCCACTCTTAGATCTCTTGCCAGAGTTTCTGGAATGGGCTCTCCTGTACCTTTACGTTTCTGATGTTCTTTAACCGGTTGAGCAAGGGGGTGTCCTCTGCTTGTAGCTCCTTTGCCTTGGCCGCAGCTCTGGTTAGTTTGGGTGCCATTTTGTTGGACTGGTCGGGGTTTTGACAGGGTTCTTGTGTTTTGGTCGACTGATATTGCGGGTGCTCTGAGGGAAGTGGGTGTGGTGAATGAACCTTCGACAGACCATTATTTATAGACGTGGTTGGATTTGAGTGTCGGAATGGGTGTATTAATGGCGGACTTGACAGTCCAACTGCGATACTCGAGTGCGACTTAATGGAGGATATGTTTCGGCACTCGAGGCCATCAATGCGTGATGGGACTTTCGAAGTCGATGGTCGGTGTCATTGGTGAGAATGGTCGACCTGACTGGTCGATGAAGATGGTCGATTGTGGTGATGTCGGTTGTCGAAGTAGTGAGTTGCTGTCATGGCTGGTTGTGTTGGATGTATTATTTTATTTTTGGAATTTTTCTATCTTTTTATGGGTTTTGATTGACGGTTAAGGTCATTATTTGATTTTTTTTTAATTTTTTTTTTCAGTTTCTGTAACGTTTGAGTCGAGCTCCATTAACGAGCTTTCGAAATACTAGGCCCTGTAACGTTTTCAGTCGGACAGAACCATTGGGATGTATTTCTTCGACAACGTAAGGTCCCGTCCATTCTGTGTGTAATTTCTTGGGTTTTCCCTTGACTCGACTGTTATACAATAAAGCAAGGTCGCCGACCAAGATGTTTTTGTTTTTGATGTTACAGTCGTGCCAGGATTTCTGTTGTTGTTTGTGAATTTTCTGATGCTGAATAGCCATGAGTCTATGTTCTTCTAGCTTACTGAGTTGAAATAGTCGGTCCTTTCTTGCCTGTTCGACATCGACATGTAGTATCAGTGCAATAATAGGTGTCTACTGTCGGAAATGTAGGGGGACGGTTGCTTCCTGCCCGTAGACTAGTCGAAAGGGGGTTTGATCGGTCGACCATTTATATGCTGTCCTATATGCCCAGAGAACCGTAGGGATTTTCTCATCCCAGTCATCTTTGTCGGTGTTGCATATTTTGGTTAACCCTTTGGTCAATGTTTTGTTAAAAGCTTCAATCGCACCGTTCGACTGAGGATGATATGCAGTGCTTCGTCGGTGGTCGATGTGAAACTAGTCAGTCAAATTTTTGATGGTTTTGTTGATAAAGTGTGATCCTTGGTCGCTAATTAATGTGAGGGGGCATCCAAATCTAGTGATAATGTTTTCGTAGATAAAATTAGCAGCTACCTCACTTGAACATGTATCGACAGGTTCAGCTTCTGCCCATTTGGTGACATATTCCACTGCCATGATAATATACCTTGCACCTGATCGTTTTGCTGGGATAGTAAAAGGTCCTATGAAGTCTATAGCCCAAAGTTCAAATGTGAGACTAGGGTTTACAGATATCAAGGGCATTTCTGTGCTCGGCAGAGGTCGACCAATTTGTTGACATCTATCGCATCGACTAACAAAGTTTTTGCAATCCTTGTGGATGGTCAGCCACCCTAAGCCCGACTGTTGGATTTTTCTTGCAGTTGTATCGGCTTGAAAATGTCCTCCTGCAGGTCCATAGTGTGCTTCATGCATGATCTGTTCTCTCTCATGGTCGAGTACACAATGTCTGAGAATGTCGTCTAACCCCATTTTGTACAAAAATCCATTGATGAGGTTGTAGGCTGCAGCCTTCATAGCTAAGATTTGTTTCTTCTTGGTGTTCAGACCTTCGGGTGCCTGACCTGTCTCTAAGAACTGAGCTATTTCCTCTAGTTCTTCGCGTACTGCTTCTATGCGAAATAGATGTGCATCCGGCAAGTCGTCGTTGATTCCGGTCGGTTCCTCCCCTGTGTCGATACGTGATAGGTGGTCGGGTCTGACATTTAGCTTTCCTGGTTGGACCACTACTTCAAACTCAAATTCTTGAAAAAGAAGTAGCCATCGACAAATTCTTCCATGATGAATGGGTTTATTAACAAGGTACTTCAAAGCTTTATGGTCGGTATAAAATATGAAAGGGTTGGCCAATAGGTAATGTCTATACTTTTGGAGAGCAAAGACCATACCTAGGGCTTCTCGTTCAGTGGTCGAGTAGTTCCTTTCAGCTTTATTTAATTTTTGACTGATGTATATGATAGGGTAATCCATCCCATCATCCCCTGGTTAAGTAAGGATGGCTCCAATGGCAATGCCTGATGCATCAATATGCACATGAAATTTGGTCAACCAATTTTGAAATTTAAGTATGGGAGCTTCGACCAGTTTTCTTTTCAGTTTGTCGAAATATATTTGGCATTGTTCTGTCCATAGAAACTCCTGATCTTCTTTTAACAGTTCCTCCAGAGGGTAAGTCATATCTGAATAGTGTCTGATGAATTTCCTATAGTATCTTGTATGGCCCAATAACACCCGGACTTGTTTAGGGTTTATTGGGGGTTTTAGGTCGAGGATGATTTTTATTTTGGCAAAGTCGACCTTTATACCGTCTTTGCAGACAATATGTCCTAAGAGAATGCCTATGGGTGTCATAAAAGTGCATTTCTTAATATTTAGGGAGAGTTGTATCTGTCGACATCTCTCCAGCATAAGTCGGAGCCATGTGCAGTGATCCTTTAGGGTGGAGTATATGGTCCAGTCGTCGAAGTATACTGCCATGGTATTATAGATATACTCTTGGAATTTTTTGACAACAATTTGTGAGAATACTGCAGGTGCATTATTCAACCCAAAAGGCATTACTCTGTAGGCAAAGGACCCAAATTCACATACAAATGTTGTTTTCTTTTGATCCTCTTTTGCTATGGGTACTTGAATATATCCTGAAAATCCATCTGTAAATGAATAACATTCATGACCGGCAACTTCATTCAGGATTTCATCAGCATAGGGGGTGGGGAATGGATCTGTGAGTGTGAATTTATTGAGCTCCCTAAAGTTGACACAAATTCTTAACCTGGTCGAGTCATGTTTCTTGGGCTGTACGACCATGGGACTTTCCCATTCCGACTGGTCGATGGGGTAAATGATCCCTGCGGCTAACATATTGTCTATTTCCTTCTTAACTATATCCTTATACTTATGAGCGAGTTTGTAAGGTCATTTCTTGACAGGTCGGACATCAGGTTTAGTATCTATTTTCATTTCTCCCATTTCTTGTACTAATCCTTTTAAATCTTTGTAGTCCTTGGCAAAGACATCTTGGAATTCTCTAAGTAAGTTTATGATTTCGGTGGTTTGGTGTTCGTTCCAGTAGTCCCCAATCTTAGCTATTTTTGGACGGTCGTCATTTGAAATATCGACCTCCTTAGTTTTCACTTTGGCATCCAGTCACTCTGGTGCTTTAGCTTCATTGATCGGCCGACTTCCTTCTTGAAACTGTGAAAATGTAGCCAAAAAGTTGGCTGCAGTCATTCTATCTAGGTCTGGTTTGTCGGTGGTCTCGACTTTGAGGATTGAGTAGATCGGTTTGGTTGTTTCAATGTGGTCGGGCTTCCATCTAAAGCTCTTACCTTCTGTGTGCTCATTTTCTAAGTGTAAACATGTCGACTGTGATTTGGATTCAGCTTGTATCTGGTTACAGTCCTTGGTCGGTCGATGGTCTTGGGAGGGTTGTTTTTCGGTCGGTTGAAGAAACTGTTTGAGTTGGTGTGCTGTCCCGGCCAACTTTTCATTTTGAGGTATGAACTGGAAGTCCTTAATAAAATTTTCTTTAAGTTCATGCCAAAAGAAGGTTTCTCCTCTAGCTTCCTCCATTTTATACCATTTATTAGGCAAGTCGGCTAGGGTTGAAGGGAACAAATGTGGCCAGGCTTGCTCATCTTTGTATCCAAGCCGTCTCCACTCCTTTTCACACAGCTTGATGTGTGCTTCTTTGTCTTGGCCTTGGACAAAGATAGGGATTTGAGCTTCCTGAGTTAACTTTTTCCCACCAAATCGTTCGACAAAGAAAGTTGAAGCAGTTGTCCAGGTCGGCAATTTTGTCTGATGGGTGTTCCACCATCTCGCTGCTTGACCTATAAATGTTTCCACTAAGCTTTGAAGTCTGCCATGTTCTCCAATATTTTTAGATACTTGTTCAAGATGCATTATTGGGGATTATCTTTCCTTATACCTGGGCAGTTGGGTATTATGTAAGTTGGTTGGCTGCAATGTAGGTAGTTCCCTGATTTTGTTTTCAAAGACTTTAGGGATAATTGATACAATGAAGCACTGTCAAGTGGGCTTTTTCTGTACTTTTTGTATAGTCCAGCACCCTCTTTCTTGTGTTTCATAATTTTCCATTTCCCAATCATATAATTTAGCATCTGAATTGTAACCAATTGAGTCTTGGTTACCTAAGTGAAGCTCCCCATAGATGTTTGGCTCGGTATAGTCCGTATTGTTATGGACCTAGTAAAGCTATCTAACGTCGACTTCCTCATCAATCGGTTCGGTCCAAGGTGCTCCTTGGGAAGGATTAATGGGTACAATGACTTTTTGACCATTTCCTTTTAACTTAATTCGTTCTTTGTCTAAGGATATGGAGGCTTTCATCTTTCGTCCCCAAGGTCGACCAACTAGCGCTGGGAAGGAGCTAGATCCTTCTTTTGGGTCGATGATTTCAAAATCAACCTTAGTCGAGATGCCTTTGATGGTCGTGTCGACATATTTCCAAACCCCAATGGGTTCAAAGAGGCCTTGATCGGTGAATTTTAGGTAAATTCCTGACTCATAGAGTCGAGGTCGGCCCATTTTTTCCCATGTATCCTTGGTCATGATATTTCCCTGAGACCCGAAATCAAGCACCACTTGTCGGACGTGATAACCTTCGATTTCTAGGTCGACAAGTGGGTCGACATCATTTTTATATTTTTGATTTAGGCTACAAATGTTCTTAGTTTGTTTTCCAGAGTTAGTGTTTTTGATTTCGTGTAATAAATCAATGAACTGGGCTACAGATTTGTCGGTTTGGATGAGATGAGTTAATTGCTGTGTCGTGCTAAGTCAACTGGTAATAATGTATTCTTGCTGTGCAATGTCTTGAAATATGTGTGTGGCTTCTTGATAAGTTTGTTTTTCCTTCAGAGGATCCGGATAACCATTTGTGTTTTTAATTTTACTAATTTGGGGGTTATCAAGCCCTGTTTTTGTGCCTTGGCGAGTGACAATATGCATGTTTTTAGTAGTTAAGACATCATGCTTTTGTACACAAGACAAGACATTAACATTTTTCTTATTATTGATTTTTTATAACATGGTAGGACAATCCTCCAGAGAGTGATCGCCTACCCCACAATGTGTTCAGAATTTAAGGTCAGTTCTATCCTTGTGCGGACAGTCTGCACATCTGTGTCCTTCTTTATAGTAGATGAAGCACTGGGTAGATCGACGTGGTCGTATGTCGCGATTCCCGACGAATCGACCTCTTCCTCCAAACCCTTGTCGTCCATTGTCATACCGACACTCATATCATCGGCCTTCGTATCGTGGCCCATTCTGGTCATTAGTATTATTTTGCTCATTGCTTTGGGCCACTGCATTCGTCTGGTAGACTGCTTGATAATTCTGTCTGCTTTTCAGGTTTAATTGACAGTCGGCCGTATTGTGAATTTTTGTCTCACAGATGGCGCACCAGGAAGCTTTTGCGTTCTTCATGTTAAATGCACATTCTTTCATAGAATGATCCCCTGTCTCCTGGAAAATGTCACAAAATACTTTAGTTTGCACAAATCGGACGTCTTGTCGGCTGTATTCCTGTCGACAATTATCTTTTGAGTGTCCGGCTGTCGAACATTTAGTACACCGGATTTCTTGATTTTTGAGGGACAGTTCTTTCAAGGACTTTTGCACACTTTCCAGCTATTCTTCTATCATGTGGTCCGTCGGATAGGCAGGTATATCTTCGTCCATTTCCACCTGCAGAGCTTTGGTCAGCGCATCTTCATATGTCTTGAATGTTTCCAGACTGATGTGTCGGCGAAATTTTTGTGATAAGCCCGCAAGGAACCATTGAATTAGTAATTTCTCATCAATAACATAATCTAATTGACTCAATAGGTCCTTCCAGCGTTTGTCATAATCGCGGACGGTCTCCCCTGGATTTTGCTGCGTTGTCTTGAGATTTTTGGCGGCCAGGTGCTTAGCATCTGGGGTTTTGAAAAAGGATAAGAACTGTGCTTTAATTTCATCTTTCGTTGCTCTGGGTTGTCTTTCCGAAAAGGTCATGTACCAGGTCAGGGCCCTTTTCCGTAAGGCTCCTGCGAACTGAGCCATCTGTCGGTCTTCATCCTTCACCTAGTTTGCATCGCAGATGGACGCACAGATGAACCAATGTCATTTGGGGTCTTCATCCCCCTCATAGAGAGGAATGTGAGCTATTCCATGACCCATGTCTGAGTCACTTTCACTGCTCTCAGAAGTTGGCAGGGTCGGAGGTGTGGGTGGTAGGTCCACTAAAATTTGGTGTGCGCAGGTCTGCGTGTTCTATTCCTTCAAAAGCTATACTTGGCGGGGGGGGGTGCTCCTTCCTGTGTCCGTAAGAGCAAGTGGATACTTCGGAGGGATGGTGCCGCTTGAATCGTCACCCAGTTCCCTTCGAAAGGTCGACGTATGACAAGACGTCATCCGGTGTACGTATCGTCGCCTAGTCGACTCCAGATACTATAGTCACCAGCTCTTAGTCGAAGGTCATCTTCGACAATAGTCTGTATTCTGGTATGTGGATTTAATGGAAAAAGGGTCGTTCCTTCATCGGGAGCTGTTAATTGGAGAGCTTCTGGCTGCTCGATCCATAATTCTTCCTCCGTAGGGGACACCTCTTGTTCGACACCCTCTTCCTATCGGTCATGACCCGACTCTGGTGGATTCTCTTCACGGTCGGTCACCCTAGGGTTTTTTTCTCTGCGTAGCCCGTCGGCTCTTTCGCGTCGTGCTTCCCTTCTCTGCTGTCTCTCATCCCTTTCTTGTTTCTGAATGTTCGACATACTTCCGTACAGTACTATTCTCGTCAAGTGTTCTACGGTCGACTTTTCATCACTGGTGACATCTATCCTCCTGAAGTCGACTAGGATCCACTATACTCTATCTCCGACACAAGACCAGCTACCCCCCCATAGCCTAACCGACGCTTTTTAGAAATCCCGGGTAGTTTGGATTACTTGCTCAGGAAGTATTCTCACTCCCTTTCTTCAATAAATTTCTCCCACTTCTTCTGCTTCTCCGCCCAGTTGGTGTTTGGTGGTTGTTCGCACAGTGGTGGTCTAGGTTCGACAATGTGGCCTGCTCCATTCTCTATCAAGAATTTGAACAGCAATGTCGGCAAGGTGCACAAGAATTGTTCGGTGAAATCTGTGTAGAATTTTTCTTTGACAGTTTCTACCGACGTTTGGTCTTCAACTACTTGCTCTTCACATAAATCGTCGGCGATTCTCTCAAACCACTCCGACAGATTTGTTCGTCCCCCTCGGAATAGTTTATCTAGCAACTGCTTTTCTTTAGTTGCATCCAGTCTTCTCATCCAGAAGCTGCTTCAACAGTTGTGGCACAGACTCGACAAATTTTTCATGTGTCTCTGTGAAAAATCTGGCTCTAGTTTCAGCGACTGTTAATCTGTTTCGTCTTGCGTAATTTTGCAAGTAGTTCACAACTTTACGGTCCCACCAGTCCTTGATCTCCTGCTCTGGTATCATATGTGAGCAAATATTTTAGACATGTACTACCGACAACGGAACCAATGTTGTAATCTCATAGATCACATAAGGTTACCAATAATACATACTAAAACATAACTATAAATCAGATACAAGAGACAAGAACAGATAGGGAAACAGATTATATTAATGTAATGAGTTCATACAAGGCACAGAACTGAACTGAGTTCTTGCTTGGCTCAACAGCCTAATATATACAAGTTACAAATAGTTACAAAATAACTACCTGTCGTTTTGGTGAACCGACACGACTGTTAGTTAGCCGACTAATCTTTCTAGTTAGTCAGCCGACCGACTTAGTCGGCCCATCGACTTAGTCGGCTGATCGACTAAGTCGGTCTTCGTTCCAGTTGAATTCATCGACTTGCTCCTTTCTACAGCATGATGGAATGAAAGAATTCAACTAAACCACCCATCAGTCCTCACATATCATATTTGACAAGAAGATTGACTGTAGATAGCACATGATGTTTAAGCAATATTTAAACATTAAGCAATATGGCCTAATCAATATAGGCTACTTACTAGAGGACATTATTCAACAAGCACTTTATGTAAGCACTTGGTGTTGATATCTGCGGTGCTGATTTAGATGATGAACGAGGCTAACTCCCTCCTCCCATAGAGGTAGCTGAAATTGAAATATCAAGACAGGGGATTTGACACTAGCAAAATCAATGCCAACATTTCCTTTAAATCATAAAGTTGCTAACCTGAGCTGCACAAGAAGTGAAAGGAAGATCGAATGGTAAGTAAATGGAAATATCAAGAAAAGAAATATGTTCTTAGTAATCAATTTCATTGTCTAGAAAAATTACTAGCAAAATCACAGATACTAAAAGGGCTTAAAAATATATTGTGGACAAATAGAATGCCTTTACTTTAGTTTATGTTGTATCTGGCTTCTTCTTTGGAAAGAAAATAGTATTGTGCTTACCTGATGCCTTTATGTGAATCCAGGGAATAGTGTTGGATGAAGCCAAGTCACTACCTTTTCCTCTTCCTCTGACTACTATAGCACATCAACAGTTTATTCATGGTATTTCCATAGATAAGTGCCTTATTGATGCATTGAAATTACTCCAATGCTAAATTATAGAAAGAAATATTTATTTAATTTTTGAAACAGCTCTTAGAAGTTGATAGTTTGCTCTATGCAAACTGTTGTTTTTCTGAAATATTGGCAGGCTCTGCTTGTGGATATGGTGAGGAAGATGCTGCTGCATTTGTCAAGGTAATTCTTGTAAAATAAGCTTAAATTGTTGATGCACACTCACAAGGAATGCCTACTATAAACATTGTCTTGTGGTTCAAATCATCCACTTTTACTTGAAAGTTTTTAAAGATGATTGAAGCAACCATTCTTGATATGCCTAATTAATCATTGATATGTGTGTCTTATTCGGTTACCTTTCATTTCTGTAGATTTGGCAAAGGACAGGAGGTGTCAATGTTGCGTTGCAAGATGAAGGTTATTCTCCCGAATAGATTGTACAAGAAATTATTTTGATTTCCAATACAGTGGAGCATATTGGTTTCATTGGCCTTGGAGCGATGGGATTTGGCATGGCAACACAACTTATCAAATCAAATTATCGTGTTTGTGGTTTTGATGTATGTATGGCATATAGCAGAACTTGTGATTGAGGCCTTAAGGAAGTACTTATTTATTATATTCAACATTTGGAATTTGTATATTTGTTTCCTTTGGCTAATGGGTGCTTAAGCCATGGATACATTATATGGATATGAAGTGCACTTTTTATTTGCAGGTATATGAACCAACTTTAGCTCGATTTGCTAAAGAGGGTGGCTTGATAGGAAGGAGCCGAGTAGAAGTTGCAAAAGGTATCTTATATTGTGATGAAGAACCAATAACTATGGTTGATAGTGCCTTAGATCTTTTTTCAATCATGTTCTAATAATATATGTGATTATCTAATGCAGCCTTGATACCAAAGTTTATAGTGGTCACTCTCACACAGAAGAGAGATAGAAATATATTTTTTATTAAATGTCTGTGATACCTTATTGGCTTATGGGACAGAGTGTTACATCTTCATGGTGCTCACCTTGACAAAAGTGAAGGGGATCAAGATTGCAGGAAGGAAAAAAATTACTTGTTAAGATATACATGGGGTGAGTGGATAGCTATAGTCTAGTCCCCATCCTAGAACTGCTCATCATGGTGGTCACTCTAGTGTGTGCCTATTTCAATACCTTTACTATGTAGATCATCATCCTTGTTTCTCTATTTGCTTGGCATTCCAATTGGCAATCTTGGACTACTGCTTCTTATGTAGCCTTATCTAGAGTTAAGCCCGGTTGTTGCACAACCTAGCAGCCAAATGATCACAAGGAAAACCAGCTGCTAATCCGACAAAACAACGGGATGTCCCTCCTAACGTGTCACTGTAGAAGGAGCAAGTCGACATAAGTTGACTTGAACGAAGACCGACTTAGTCAGCTGACTAAGTCGATGGACCGACTAAATCGGTCGGCTGACTAAACTAGTTAATTAAGTCGGCTAACTAACAGTTGCGTCGGTTCACCGAACCGACAGGTAGTTATTCTGTAATTGTTTGTAACTTGTATATATTAGGCTGTTGAGACACAAAAGAACTCAGTTCAGTTCTGTGCTTTGTATGAACTCATTATAATAAGATATTCTGTTCTATCCAAACTGTTCTTGTCTTCTGTCTCTGTTTATATTTGTGTATGTTTTAGTATGTATTATTGGTAACCTTATGTGATCTTAGAGATTACAACATTGGTTCCGTTGCCGGTAGTACATGTCTAGAATATCTGTTTACCTATGATACCAGAGCAGGAGATAAAGGACTGGTGGGAGCGTAAGATTGCCAATTACTTACAAAATTACGCACGTAGGAACAGACTAACAGTTGCAGAAGCCAAAGCCCGATTTTTCACTGAGACACACGAGAAGTTTGTTGAATCCGTGCCACAACTACTGAAGAAACTCCTGGATGAAAAAGACCGACGCAACTAAAGAAGAACAGTTGCTGGAGAAACTTATTCGAGGGGGTAGGAAAAATCTGTCGGAGTGGTGTGAGAAGATCGCCGACGACTTCTGTGAAGAGCAAGCAATCGAAGACAGAACCTCAGTGGAAACTGTAAAAGCCAAATTCTACACAGATTTCACTGACCAATTTCTGTGCTCCTTACCAACGCTGCTGTTCAAATTCCTGATAGAGAAAGGAGCAGGCCATATCGTCGAACCTCGACCACCATTGTATGAACCGCCATCAAACACTAATTGGGTGGAGAAGCAAAAGAAGTGGGAGAAATTCATCGCTGAAAGGGAGTGGGAATACTTCCTGAGCAAATAGACAGAACTATCCGAGCTTTCTAAAAAGCGTCGGGTAGGCTATGGGGGGGTAGCTAGTCGTGTGTCGGAGAGGGAGCATAGTGGATACCAATCGACCAAACCAGTAATGAACAGTCGACTGAAGAGGACTCGCAGGAATAGCATTGTATGAACGTATGTCGGACATTAATAAAATCAAGAGGGACGAACGAAAGCAAAGAAGTGAAGCCAGACGTGAACGAGCCGACGAGCTGCGTCGAGAAGAAAACCCTAGGGAGACCGACCGTGATGAGAATCCGCCAGAGTCGAGTCATGACCGACAAGAAGAAGGCGTAGAGGAAGAGACGGACCCTAAGGATGAAGAAGTGTGGATAGAGCAGCAAGAAGCTCTCCAAATAATGATTCCTGATGAAGTAACCCTGTCCCCAGCCAATTCACATACCGTAATACAGACTATTATTGAAGACGACCTCCGACTGCGAGCTGGTGACATCACAATCTGGAGTCGACTCGGTGATGAACCATACCCGGGCCGACACTTTGTCATTCACCGACCAGTCGAAGGGATCTGGGTGACCTTTCAAACGGCACCTTCCTTTCGCAGTATCCACTTGCTCCTACCGACACATGAAGGAGCACCCCCCCTGCCACATACAACTTTAGAAGATACTCAAGATTCAGAACTGAGCACGCAAAGTGACAGTGGGCCGTCGAGAAGACAACTTATCAACAATCCACTGTATGGCGAGAAAGAATCGACCACCGACGGAAGCACAAATTTCGTGGACCAAAACCCCATCGTCACCCCCACAGGTTCGACCGTATCAACAACCCCACCTCTTTCACCACCACCCACCCCACCCACCTCGCCAACTTCTGAAAGTAGTGATAGTGATTCAAGCATGGGTCACGGCACTGCTCACATTCCTCTCTACGAGGGGGATGAAGACCCCAGACGACATTGGTTCGTCTACGAGTCAACCTGGGAAGCAAACCAGGTCACAGATGAAGAACGATAGATGGCCCAGTTCGCAGGGGCCCTACACAAAAGAGCCTTGACATGGTTCATGACATTCACAGAAAGGACCCCCAAAGCGACCAAAGTAGAGATAAAGGCATAGTTCCTATCCTTTTTCAAAACCCCAGATGCTAAGCACCTGGCGGCCAAAAAGCTAAAAACAACCCAACAGAATCCAGGAGAAACTATCCGCGACTATGACAAACGATGGAAGGACCTACTGAGCCAACTAGATTATGTTATTGACGAACAATTATTAATTCAGTGGTTCCTTGCAGGTCTATCACAAAAAGTTCACCGACATATCAGTCTGGAAAATTTCAAGACATATGAAGACGCGCTGACAAAAGCTTTGCAGGTCGAGATGGATGAAGACATCCCTGCATATCCAACCGACCACCGTCTGGAGGAACAGCTAGAAAATGTCTAGAAGTCCTTAAAAGAGTTGACCCTGAAGAATCAAGAGATCTGGTGTACAAACTATTCGACGGTTGGTCATTCAAAAGATACTTGTCGACAGCAGTACAGCCAACAAGATGTCCGTTTTGTGTAGACTAAAGCGTTTTACGACATCTGCCAGGAACGTGGAGACCATTCTACAATTGACTGTCCATACAACATGAAGAATGGAAAGGCCTCCTGGTGTGCCATCTACGAGACAAAAAGCCACAACACGGCCGACTGTCAACTGAACCTAAAAAATCGACAGAACTATCAGGCCGTCTACCAAACAAACGCAGTAGCACAGACTAATGAGCAAAGCAATCCAACCAATCAAAATGGGCAACAAGCTAATGGCCGACGATATGAACGTCGGTATGACAATCGACGACAAGGGTTTGGAAGAGGTCGATTCGTGGGGAATCGAGACATACGCACTCGTCGACCTAGCCAATGCTTCATTTGCTATAAAGAGGGGCACAGATGTGCAGACTGTCCGTACAAGGACAGAACTGACCTGAAATTCTGTACGCATTATGCAGTAGGCGATCACTCCTTGGAGGATTTTCCTACTATGTTGGAAAAAATTAATATGAAAAAGAATGTTAATGTCTTGTCCTGTGTACGAAAGCATGATGTATTACATACTAAAAATCTGCATATTGTCACTCGTCAAGGCACAAAAATAGGGCCTGATAACCCCCAAATTAGCAAAATACAAGACACAAATAATTATCCAGAACCTATCAAACAAAAACACACCTATCAAGAGGCATCACACATATTTCAAAACATTGCACAGCAAGAAGACATTATTCACAGTCGACTTAGCACGACACAGCAGTTAACCCATCTCATGCAAACAGATGAGTCGGTCGCCCACTTCATTGATTTATTGCATCAAATCAAAAATACTAACCCTGAAAAACAAACTAAGAACATTTGTAACCTAAATCAAAAAGACAAAAACGATGTCGACCCTCTAGTCGACCTGGAAATCGAAGGTTTTCATGTCCGACAAGTGGTGCTTGATTTCGGGTCGCAGGTGAATATTATGACCCAAGACACATGGGAAAATATGGGAAGACCTCGACTCTATGAGTCAGGCATTTATCTAAAACTGGCCGACCAAGGTCTCATTGAACCCATTGGGGTTTGGAAAAATGTAGACACAACCATCAAAGGAATATCAACCAAGGTTGATTTCGAAATTATTGACCCCAAGGAAGGATCTAGCTCCTTCCCAGCGCTTGTAGGTCGACCTTGGGGTCGAAAGATGAAAGCTTCTATCTCTTTAGATGAAGAACGTATTAAGCTCAAAGGCAATGGCCAAAAGGTCATAGTACCTATCAATCCCTCCCAAGGACAACCTTGGATTGAACCGATTGATGAGGAAGTCGATATCCGACAACTTTATCAGATCCAGAACAATACTGACTATACTGAACCAAACGCCCAAGGGGAGCTTTACTTAGGTAACTCAGACTCAGTCGGGTATAATTCAGACGCTGAACTCTATGACTGGGAGATAGAAAACTATGAAACACAAGTAAGAGGGTGCTGGACTATTCAAACAGTACAGAAAAAACCCACCCGACAGTGCTTCATCATATCAATTATACCTAAAATTTTTGAGAAGAAACAAAGGGAACGTCCTACCTTACAACCCACGAACTTAAACAATCCTCAACTACCCCGGTATAAGGAGAGGGACTCCCCAGTCATGCATGTCGAACAAGTCTCTAAAAATATTGGAGAACATGGTCGACTGCTAAGCTTAGTGGAAACATTTACAGGTCAAGCAGCTAGATGGTGGGATACCCATCAATCAAAACTACAGACCTGGATAACTGCTTCAACCTTCTTTGTCGAACGGTTTGGAGGGAATAAGTTAACACAGGAAGCTCAAATCCCTATCTTCACTCAAGGCCAGAACCCAGAAGACCACATTAGGACTTGTGAAAAGGAGTGGAAAAGACTTGGTTACAAAGACGAGAGAGCCTGGCCCCATTTGTTTCCTTCAACCTTAGATGACTTACCTAACAAATGGTATAAAATGGAGGAAGATAGGGGAGAAACCTTCTTTTGGCAGGAATTGAGAGACAACTTTATCAAAGACTTCCAGTTTACACCTCACAATGAAAAATTGGATGAAACAGCACAGCAAATCAAACAATTCCTCCAACCGACTGTCACTCAACCCTACCCGAACCATCGACCGGTTAAGGACTGTAATACTATACAAACTACATCCCGACCACAGTTGACCCGCTTCCACTTAGAAAATGAACATACCACAGGCAAAATATTTAGATGGAACCCTCACCACAGTGAAACTAACAAACCTATCTATTCCCTCTTGAAAGTCGAGACCACAGATAAACCCGACATTGACAGAATGACTGCAGCCGACTTTCCTGCTACATTCTCACAGTTCAAAGAGGGAAGTCGGTCGATCAATGAAGCTAAAGCACCAGAGTGGCTGGATGCAAAAGTAAAAACTAAGGAGGTCGACATTTCAAATGACGACCGTCCAAAGATAGCTAAGATTGGAGACTATTGGAACGAACATCAAACCACTGAAATTGTAAACCTACTTAGAGAGTTCCAAGATGTCTTTGCACGAGACTACAAAGACTTAAAATGACTAGTACAAGAAATGGGAGAGATGAAAATAGATACTAAACCTGATGTCTGACCTGTTAAGAAACGACCTTATAAACTAGCTCATAAGTATAAGGAGATAGTTAAGAAGTAAATAGACAACATGTTAGCAGCAGGAATCATTTACCCCATCGACTAGTCGGTATGGGCAAGCCCCATGGTCGTACAACCTAAGAAACATGACCCGACTAGGTTAAGAATTTGTGTTGACTTTAGAGAGCTTAATAAAGTCACACTAACAGATCCCTTCCCAACCCCTTATGCTGATGAAATCTTGAATGAAGTGGCAGGACATGAATGCTACTCATTCAATGATGGATTTTCAGGATATAACCAAGTACCTATAGCAAAGGAAGACCATAAGAAAACGAAATTTGTCTATGAATTTGGTTCTTTTTCTTATAGGGTTATGCCTTTTGGATTAAAGAATGCCCCTGCAGTCTTTTCCAGAATTGTTGTAAAAACTTTCCAAGAATACATCTATAAAACTATGGCAGTCTACTTCGACGACTGGACTATATATTCCACCCTAAAGGATCACTGCACATGGCTCCGACTTATGCTGGAGAGATGTCGACAGATCCAACTCTCCTTAAACATTAAGAAGTGTATCTTTATGACCCCCATAGGGATACTACTAGGACATGTTGTGTGCAAAGATGGTATTAAGGTTGATTTTGCCAAAATTAAAATCATCCTCGACTTGAAGCCTCCAATAAACCCTAAACAAGTTCGGGTGTTATTGGGACATACAGGGTATTATAGGAAGTTTATCAGACATTACTCCAACATGACCTACCCTCTTGAAGAGCTGCTAAAAGAAGATCACGAATTTAAGTGGACAGAGGAATGCCAAATATCCTTCGACAAATTAAAGCGAAAACTAGTCGAAGCCCCCATACTTAAATTTCCAAATTGGTCTACCAAATTTCATGTGCATATTGATGCATCAAGGATAGCTATTGGAGCAATCTTGACTCAACCAGGGGATGATGGAATGGATTACCCAATAGTTTACAGCAGTCGAAAACTCAATAAGGCTGAAAAGAACTATTCGACCACTGAAAGAGAAGCCCTAGGTATGGTCTTTGCCCTTCAAAAGTATCGACATTACCTGTTAGCCAACCCCTTCATATTTTACACCGACCATCAAGCGTTGAAATACCTTGTTAATAAACCCCTTCATCACGAAAGAATTTTTCGATGGCTACTTCTTTTTCAAGAGTTTGAGTTTGAAGTAGTGGTCCGACCAGGAAAGCTCAATGTCGGGCCCGACCACCTATCCCGTATCGACACAGGAGAGGAACTGACCGGAGTTGATGACGACTTTCTGGACGCACATCTATTTTGTATAGAAGCGGTACCAGAAGAACTGGAAGAGATAGCACAATTCCTAGAGACAGGTCAGGCACCAGAAGGTCTGAACACTAAGAAAAAGCAAATCCTAGCTATGAAGGCTGCCCCATACAGCCTCATCAATGGATTTCTATACAAAATGGGGTTAGACGATGTCCTTATAAGATGTGTACTCGACCATGAATGAGACCAAATCATGCACGAAGCTCATTATGAACCTGTAGGAGGACACTTCCAAGCTAACACAACTGCCAAGAAAATCCAACAGCCTGGATTATGGTGGACGACACTTCACAGAGATTGTAAAACCTTTGTTAGTCGATGTGACAGATGCCAACGACTTGGTCGACCACTGCCGAGTACAGAAATTCCCCTGATCTCTGTAAACCCTAGCCTCACATTTGAAATTTGGGCCATAGACTTCATAGGACCATTCCCTGTCCCAGCCCGACGATCAGGTGCAAGATATATCATCACTGTAGTAGAGTATGTTACTAAATGGGCAGAAGCTGAACCTGTCGACACATGTTCAAGCGAGGTAGCTGTGAGGTTCATCTATGAAAACCTCATTACTCGATTTGGATGTCCTCTCACCCTGATCAGCGACCAAGGATCACACTTCATTAACAAAACCATCAAACACTTAACCGACCAATTTCACATCGACCACCGTCGAAGTACAGCATACCATCCTCAGTCGAATGGTGCGATTAAAGCCTTCAATAAAACATTGACAAAAGGGTTAACAAAAATATGCAATACCGACAAAGATGACTGGGATGAAAAAATCCCTGCAGTCTTATGGGCATACAGGACTGCATATAAACGGTCGACCGACCAAACTCCCTTTCGACTGGTATATGGCCAAGAAGCAGTCGTCCCCCTACACTTCCGACAGCAGGCACCTATTGTAGCTCAACTACTACATATCGATGTCGAGCATGCAAGAAAGGATCAACTGTTCCAACTCAGTAAGCTGGAAGAACATAGAGTTATGGCTATTCAACACCAAGAAATCAAAAACAACAGCAAAAAGCCTGGCACGACCGTAACATTAAGAACAAAAACTTGTCGGTCAGAGACCTTGCTCTACTCTACAACAGTCAAGTAAAAGGAAAACCAAATAAACTGCACACAGAATGGATGGGACCCTATGTTGTCGAAGAAATCCATCTCAATGGTTCAGTCCGACTAAAAACATTACAGGGCCTAGTATTTCGGAAGCTCGCCAATGGAGCTCGACTTAAACGATACAGAAACTGATCAAAAATATATATATATATATATATATATATATAATGATCGTAACTGTCACCCAAAACCTATAAAAAAAGTTAGAAAAAATTCTAAAACAACAAAACAATCCACTCAAAAATACCCAGCATGACAGCCACTCACCCCTTCGACAACCGACATCATTTTCATCGACCATCCTCATCGACCAGTCATGCCGACCGTTTTCATCATCGACACCAACCGTTGACCTCGAGAGTCCCATCACACATTAATGGCCTCGAGCGCCGAACCAGATCCCCCAAATCGCACTCGAGTATTACAGTTGGACTGTCAAGTCTGCCATTAATACAACCAGTTCGACACTCCACCATTCCCACGCCTATAAATAATGGACTGTCGAAAGTTCATTCACCACAACCCTTACACACAGAGCACTCGCATCCTCCGTCGACCAGCACCCACGAACTCAGTTCAAATTCCGACCAATCCGAAATCATGGCACGCAAACTCACTCGAGCCGCGGCGAAGGCCAAGGAGTGCAGGCAGAGGACACACCTTTGGTCCAAAGACTGAAGAACATCAAAACTGCCAAAGTCCAGAAGGGTCCATTTCAGAAACTCTGGGCCGAAATCCAAGACTGGGCATATGAAGGAAGTAAAATGACACATGCCACGGAGAAAGTCCGGAACAGCAGCATTCTCCAGTACCCTAACGCACCATTGATGGCCAGCTTCGGCGGGACGAAGGAAGCAGCTGTTAAATTTATTATCAGTCGTTACCACAACGGCCGATTCTATTTCGACCAGCCGATTGACATCACCGGAGATGTTATTTCGACGCTTATGGGTCTATCGAACAAAGGCGACCCTGTCCCAATTGGGATTAAGGAAGGACTCGTCCAAGAAATCACAGGCACACCGACTGGAAAAAACTCTAAAGGACTAATGATAGGACAGATTGCAACCCAAACACCACAAATTGTGGCAAAAATAATCGTAATCACCCTTACCTTGGCCAGTCGAAGCAGCGACCTGAAATTAGAGATGCTGGAGGTGGTCGACACAATCGCCACCAATGGAAAAGTCTAATGATGGGGAGACTATGTCGCCGACATGGTCAAAACCATTTGTGAACGCTGCCAGGAGACGGGAGGTATTATCAAATTCCCCTCCCTGATTATCTGGATAGTCATGTATCACTTCTGTCCGGAAGGCAGTCCAGTCTTCCGTGAGCCGACTAGATTTGAAATGCACCATTTCAAACCTTTCTCACAAAAAGGCACCCTGCATGAGCTAGCACAGGGGAAAGTCTTCTTGGAGACTTGGTTCCAGCAGTTAAAGGTTCGGACGACGAGGTGGAGGGTACCCCAAAACATCCGATGAAACCTCCCTGCCGACTCACATATCCAGTTAGCAGTTGACCATACATCAGTATGGTACATGCGAGGTCAAGACCCCAAAGCAAAAGACCTCGACTACTACTTGACAGTTGAACAAATTTTCAGAGAATTGACCCGACAGGCAGGAACAAAGGTACCAATTCCAGAGGCTGCAAAAAAGGTCGACTTCTCTACCATCGAACCGCTGATCAACCAGGAGAAGGAGGAGGACTACGAGCTTAATCTGTATATCAGTACATTCGTGTCGGAGGATGCCCCGACCGTGACCACTAGTTGGGAGCATATTACTGTCAAACCTCCGACTACACAGGCCGTTGACCCTCAGCCGACAGAACAACAACAACCAACCATACAAACGCAGCCAACAGTGCAACAAACCACCCCTCCGGCTCCTGCAATCGTCAAACCCACTCCAGAACCACCAGGTGAAGTCAAAGAGGACGACCCAGAGTATGCCCTATCAAAGAGAAACATCAAGAAGCTTGCTAAGGAGATAGCGGTTGCCAGGAAGAGACTCAATACACAAAAACAATAAACAGGCAGGGGTAAGCGCAAACTTATTCTTGACTCGTCCGACGATGACGAAGAACTCGCAGCCACGGCTGTCGACATTGTCGAAGACGCCCGTGCCAATAAAGTGTCGGTTGAAACCCAGTTTCAACGATATATTGAGGCAGGCGCCCCAGAAGGTAGGCCCAAGAAAGATAAAACACAATAGACGCCTGAAAACGTCTTCGACCTTGTGTCAACCCCCCCTCCGCCATCCCCGACGCGTGTGGTCGAAGAACAAGCACCGGCAGAACAGTTGGGCGACCCCATGGAAGACTATCAAAGAGCAATTCTGGAGGCACTAAGAGCCAGGGCCGACAAAGACGCTGAGCTTAGAGCCTTCTTCGCGACGCTGCCTACACTGTTCCAGTCGGCACAGACAATACGGACGACAACTCCTCTTAAAGCACACCAACAAATCTACGCCCAAGAAACAACGACATTCACTAGGATCGACGACGGAGGTGACGTGATTGGATCCATCCACTCTGTCACGAAGCAAATTGTCGCCGAAGCCCAGAACGAACCACCCACGTCACCGTCAGAAGCAGGTATGTCTTCTGACCAAATCCCACCAAACAGTCCTGTCACCCTTTTGTCCCCCACTCCATCTCCACCTCCGCCACCATCATCCCCACCACCTCCGCCACCCCCTGACTCACAGCCAAACCCACCATCAGCCTCACAACCAGAAGAAGTCATACCAACTCCTCCAGTAGAAAAACCACCGTCCCCCATACCCCCTCCTCAAAAAGAAACTCCCCCGACTTCTCTACCACCTCCCCAAGCAGAGCAACCCTCAGCCTCCGTTCCACCAACTACAGATCCCACTTCAACTACTGCAGGTACCCAAGAGCCACAGACAGACACTCAGAAGAAAAACAAAGACCATCATAGAACATCTGGCCTGAATATTAGCTTAAAATATGCAAGTTCACTGACCGACTCAGAGGTCGGCCAACTACTCAAAACTTTGGCCAAAGAGTCAAAGAAGAGGACGGTCACCAAAAGTAAAGAGCTCAAAGACAAGGAGGCAGAACAGGTCGAGTTTCTCAGCAAATGCAGGTCTCTTGCACAATCTGTTGTCCCAGGCCCGGTCGAAGACGCTACAGATCGACCTCTGGAAAGGGCATACCAGCTCTTTGAAATCATGGTGTCGACTATACAGACACATCTCCAAGAGACTAAGGCAGAGCAAAAGGAAGAGACTGCCCGACTACTCCTGACATAGCACACTGCATTTTCTGAAGCCTACAAAGTCTTACAGGACCATATGCAGGAATCCATTGTTACTGAGGAAGTACTGAGAGACTGGCCTACTCATTATGGGCAAGTCTATCATCAGAACAGGCAGACAAGACAAGGTATTCAGGCCTTGGAGGGACGTAAGTCGACAGAGGCAGCAATGAGACAGACCATTGAAGAACAGATTGGGATGGAAACCAGAAAACTGCAGAAGCTAGAACGAGAAGCTCATCAGTGGGTTCAGCAAGCCCTTCCAAACTTAGAAAAGGTCGACAACATCTGCCCACAGATGCAAAGACTCCTTAATGCTGCAGAAGAACAGAACCAGATGTTGGGTCCTAACATGGAGCACATTGCAGAAATGCCCATGGCAGGAAAGATGTCGATACTTTCAAATATGACTACTCTGACGATCGACATCCAGAAGGCCTTGCAGACCTGGATAGATTTCCAGCACCAGCTTGCCGTCACTGCACCAGCAATAGTTGAAGTATGCGTCCAGCGAAGATCGACTATCCGTCTGCACAGTCCACCTCAGTAGCCGTTGCAGGGTTCGACAAAACAAACATTTTTTGTATCTCCCTGTTTCTTCAGAACGAAGAAACGTTTTGTTCGTGGGGGAGATGTAGAAGGAGCAAGTCGACATAAGTCGACTTGAACGAAGACCGACTTAGTCAGCCGACTAAGTCAATGGACCGACTAAATCGGTCGGCCGACTAAACTAGTTAATTAAGTCGGCTAACTAACAGTCGTGTCGGTTCACCGAACCGACGGGTAGTTATTCTGTAACTGTTTGTAACTTGTATATATTAGGCTGTTGAGCCACACAAGAACTCAGTTCAGTTCTGTGCTTTGTATGAACTCATTATAATAAGATATTCTATTCTATCCAAACTGTTCTTGTCTTCTGTCTCTGTTTATATTTGTGTATGTTTTAGTATGTATTATTGGTAACCTTATGTGATCTTAGAGATTACAACAGTCACTATCGGAAGGAAACCTAGGAATTTCCTTAATACTAACCAATAGTTGCTAGCTTTCACAAGTACTATTCCTCTAAACAGATGATGTTCAACGTAACTTTAGGAAAGTGGGTGTGTGAATGTGTGGCTACCAAGAACAATAAAAAATTCATGATAGATGCAAATGTAAAAGCTTAAGCATGTGTATGAGATTATGGACAAGGATTACCCCACATACTTTGCCTTAGGGAAAAAGGATAATCATGCTACTGTTGCTCTTCTTTTACATGCGGGGTCCAACAATAATGCTCGACCCAATCCCTTATTGCACTAACCAAGGAGGATCAACCATACCCTTGGCCACATTACCTGACTACCCAAGTATGCAAAGAGTAAATTTCCTAAATGTTGTTTTCGATGCACTACAGTGACAAGACAGTCGATAGGCTGGTTTCAGGTGTCCTAAGGGTGTCTCCAATATACTCAAGGTACGTAGTGTCCAATTCCATGTTCAAGTTCTATCTAATGCTATACTACTCACATGTGGTATCAGCGGGAGTTACAACGGTGGCCAACACTGCCCCCCTAGTATGTATAAATACTAGGACACAGCTTGCACTTAAGAACCAACTCTATTCACAACCAATATGATTGTCCAGCTATAGGTTTACAAGCCTAACGATAGATCCTTGTTGTTGTTTATAGACGTTAGAACACGTCTTCTACCCCAAACCCACAAGAGTTCAATATGACATCCATATACTATATATCCAATGTTGAAATATTGCTTAAACATCAATAATAACCATATGTCTGGCATTTTGGTAATTAACCCATATTTAGATCTACATGTAGTTTCTCTTGAGTTCCATGCACCACAGTGCCTTTGCATCATGACAACACCACATACACCTTCCTAGATTGAATTTCTACCAATGACGTGGGTACCTTGTTGAATGCCCTGTTAAAATTCTAACAACCCCACAGCCACTATGCCTATACATTTCCATAACTCCAAATGGAGTTCTATAGGTTGATATTATACCAATGACCCTTTGCATCACTACTTCTCCAAATGGAGTTTCTATGGTTGAATTTCTACCAATGACCCTGTAAAGTGCCGAAAGGACCCATGTCCATAGGTAGTTTCTCTTGAGTTAAATCCTGCACCTGTTGTTCCAATGCATTGCTACAACTCCAAATTGAGTTCCACATATTGAATTTCTACCAATGACATTGGTGCCATGCCAAATGCCTTGGTCTGGAATTTTGATAAGAAACCCATATCTACATGTAGTTGGTTTTGAGTTCTGCCCTTGTACATTGACAAAGATTGCAATTTTAGATGTATTATGATTTTCATCATAACCTCATTGTTTGTGTCAATGGTCAAGAATATATATGAATCTATATCCATGTGAAATTAATATAGCTGAGATGGACACGAAGAATTAATGTTGATCTCAGCCCAATTTTGTAAGTTATTTTAGTTTGTAACTTGAGAAGCATTACAACTGGCCTAAAGAGGCATGGCGTCACAAGCAGCCTTCCTGTACAGGCACTGTCAAGGGGTGGACCACTGAATACATAATTCAAGTGCCCTTCAATTTAGCTAAAGCTACCACAACAAAGGGGGGATTGGCACTTCCGTGAAATTTACCCTTATCCCAAACATTCGCCTACTCTAAAGTGATTTGCATTGTTAGGATATTAGACATTAGGAGATTGCTTAAGATTGTTTTGGTTTATTGTAACTTTAAGTCATGTGTTTTAGTGTCCACCTGGCCCCAATTGTTGTTGCATGCCCTACTGCACATCCACAAGAACAAGCACAAGAACTACCTTGTCACTTGGAAGTGCATGAACCCTGGTGGGGGTTATATAGATACCTGCTTTCACTGACCTCACAAGCCACTTTTGACACATTAGTATTTTTATTTTTGAAAATTCATCTTTAAGTGTTTGCATGGAATTTGAAAGACAATTCATACTCTTTATACTTAGGATGTTAGTATTAACAATGTCTTGTGCCAACCTTTAACGGAATATTGTTTGCTTTATTATCTTAGACAAATATTTGAGGTTTTCTCTGTTTTTTACGAGGTTGTAGTGGTTTTCTTTTTCCCTGCAATTTTAGTTCTGTTCATATTATTTTCTTTATTGCGTACTGGATTGAAATTGAACTCCTTTGGGAATATTTGCTTTGATTTGTCTGATATGATAATACCCCATGCATAAACCTTTTCATTTAATTTTGAAAGTTTCATTTCCTAGATATATGTTTTTCTTTGTGGACTAAATCCCACAGTTCATTGTTCAAATAAACTACGATAGATTAAGCTTTGCTTATGAATCATGATGTCATTGTTTTCTTTTGGTATTACTCTAGAGAACATTTTCCATGCATTTTTGTATGTTCAAAATGACGAAACCCCATGTATATGGTTGCAACCTCCCTCTATTTGGTGCAAAGCTTATAAATTGTGTGGTTTTGGAAGCACAAACCTCCTGCTCCCATCTTTATTCATTGCAGGTGATATTTATACTCGTTTTGGGCTCTTAAACCATATCGTTGTCAATCGTTCATTCAATAAATATCATAAAATTGACTATTGAGGGATTTATACTGGTATTGCCTTTTATGTGCACAGCATCCCTGTGATTTTCTATCCACCATCAGCTATTTAATTAGTTTTATATTTTTAGAGGAGACGGTTTTTTTCACAACAATTTATTTATAGTTTTGGTGTTAACGGCACATAGGGCTTCCTCCGCACCACTTTTACCCTACATGCTCCTCTGTTTTTCCTGCCCATTACAGTCTCCGCCATATACAAAGCTATTGTTCCAGTAGTTTCTCTTACAGTAAAAAACAATGGTAATATACCTCTTCCATTGAAAAACCCTTTGCTTTTGATTAAATTTCAAAAATTTAATCGGTTTCTGATTGTTGACATCGCTTTTTTTTGCAGATTAGGACTCAAGGCTAACGCTGAGATGTCTTGGTGTACTATTGAATCGGACCCTAGTAAGTTATTTTCTATTATTAAGTGACTTTATTCAGTTAATATCCCTTCTGACTCCAATGGAAATCCTTGTTTTTATTTTATTTTAAACCTTTTTTTTACCACATTGAAGTTCAGTTGTGTCTATCCATGATTTTGGGGCCTCCTATGTTGTGTTGTAGTCATTGATGTGATTTCATGGGAATCAAACTAATATTGATGTGATGTAGTGTTGTTTCCTGCAAGTTTGACCACAATGTGAATTAACTTATAAACATACAAACCAAGCTTCTCTACTAAAGATAGCCTCTGGTGTTCATTGTCCGAAAGATTGCACAGTTAGATTTTGGGTCTATATGTTTTGTGCATGTTCTCTATGCAATTGGACTTTTTACAGCCTATTTGAAATTAAAACCTTTTAACCATTAAACAATATAATCTATTGCCTTACTTATTGAAGAATTTTCTCTATTGGTGTTGGAGCTTTGAATTGTTGTTGGATCAGTGAGGATTAGGTACTTTTGATTGGTCGAGGCCTGTAACTTAATATATTTTTGGTAGTCAAGCTACATTTTCCTCCTTGCTATTTGTTTCCAAAGTAATAGAGGATTAGGTACTTTTCTATTGGTTGAGGCCCGTAACTCGATATTTTATAGGCAGTCCATATACATCTTCATCTCTGCTATTTGTTACATAAGTGATCCAAACACACAGCAAAATGATGAGAAAAGGAGAAAATAGCATCCTCAAGACTGCGTATTTATAGTCGCCAAGTTGTAATGAACTTGGAGACTGAAGATAAATATGGATATTCACCTCATTATGGACTAGCCTAGTATGGACATGGATATGGGAATTGCATTAATCTGAGAGATTTGTGCCAGGCATGAACTCCAAACAGTCAATTCTCCTGACAACTTTGAATATGAATTCCCTTAGCAATTTTTTCAAATGAATATATTGTGAGAATCTAAACTAAATTAAACTGTTTTCTAGAGTAGTTCCTTAGATAGACTTTCGTTAAGACATTCCATAGATGGAACCTGTATCTGTTATGATTATGCTCATCTCATTTTCAAAATCATAGACTTTAATTTGTGTAGACTTGGAAATGTACTGGTTAAAGAATGGATTCCCTACCGAAATACTGTTAACTATCGTTCCTTTACATGAAGCTTCCAAGGAAGCCACAAAGCACCTATATGATCTGTTCAAGAAAACTGTAAAAGTCAATATATACAAATAGCTAACAAGGAAATAAAATTCAATGGAATACAAGGGCAGGATGATGGATGCATTGTCTTATGGCTAAAAAATATTGCTGATTACAAACATGATATTGGACCATTTATTTCATTAGCAAATTTGGTCATTTGATATAGGAACGTTAAATCCTATCATTTGATAAGTTGTCTGATCTTCATGTAACTATTCGAGTGATGTGATTTTTGAAAGTTCGGCAGTGGGTGACACTTGGTGATTGCTTAAATTTTTATTAGCTTTAGTTACAGGGAAAATTGTACATATCTCTTAGGAATTAGTTTATCATAAATACTAGTTTTTTTTTAACAGAAACAGAAAAGGGGGTTGTATTAACAGGCTGTGCACAGCCATTCATTACATATCCGAAGGGAGGTATATAGCCGGGATGGCTCATAAACAACAAACTGAACAGAGTCTATTTCCCAAAACAGAGAACACAAAATTGCTTCTGAACTGCAAACTAAACGAGTTGTAAAAACCCTCACAAATTGACTACATAACAGAGTGCAGAAAAACATCATTCATACAAAATGTTGAAAAGAAACCCCTTGCTAAACTGAGTGAAAGACAGACAAAGAAAATCAGTTGCCTCTAAGCTGACGGGGCAGCTGTACTGATTCCTCTTCCATGGGCTGGGAGGCTGAGGTGTTATTTCCATTTACCCTGCTCTCCTGGTTCATTGAAACAAGCCTTTGGAGATCGGCTTCAATACGCTCAACTCTGCCCAACAGCTCACGCAGGTTGCTATCCAAATCTTCGGT
>LPNX010742864.1:207779-258592 GCA_001517045.1 Pseudotsuga menziesii
TTATCATAAATACTAGTTACTGGTAAGTTGTAATAGTAATAATTATGTATTTTGTAGATTGATATATATCATAAATTTGTTTGAATATCATCATTGTCAAGCAATAACAACTTCTTAAAGGGTGCTAGCTCAATGGTAGAGTGCCTGCCTAATTATAGGTATGAGGTTGGTGGTTCGATTCCTCCATGCCCTATCATAAATTTGTGACTACAAAAAGGACTAAATTCACATATATACGACTATTAGTATCTAATTTCCCGTATCTTAGTCGTATTTAGCTTATTCATTAATATGTTAACATCTAGTAGTTTATTTAGTCGTATATTTGTTCATTAATGGTTGCAATTAGTGACTAAATCAGTGACTAAATCAATGACTAACTCAGTGACTAAATCAATGACTAAATTCATGACTAAATCATTAACTATTAATGACTAAATCATTGTATATCAATGACTAAATCAATAACTACTAAATCAAGCTATTAATGACTAGTGAAATACAACTAGCTATAAGATAGTGGAAATTTGCTACTATTAGTCACCGACTAAAAAATAGTCGTTTATAGCCTGATTTTAGTCATTTTTTTATTCATTAATTTCTCATTTTCTACTAGTGATAGTGGAGGAAGTTGAGAAACAATTAGTTGAAGAGGCTCAAAGAAAAAGGGTGGAAGAAGAGGAACTATAATAGGAAGAAGAAGGAGAATGACTTCTAAAGGAAGAAGGAGAACGACTACAAAGAGAATCAGAAGAAATATTGCAAAAGGAAGCTGAACAAGGAGATGAAGAGTTAAGAAAGAAAGAAAAATAAGATAAAGATAGGGAGAGTCTGGAACAGGATACTGCTCATGATAATCTAGAAGTTCCTCCCTCTACATCAATTGACACAACAACAGGAGGACACCTCCCTCTTGAAGAGTTGGGATTAGTGCCTTTTACTTCGTCCAAGAATCATGTTGTGGCCTGCCTGGATACGGTATTCTTTGACCCAAAGAAGAAAACCATTGTTCAGAGATAGAAAAAAATATTAAAGGTTGGTACCCAGCCTGATGTAGTCACGGGGACGGAGAAAACCATCATGCAAGGCACCAACCAAGATCTAAACTTAATGGCATCGGTCAGCATCGTAACTGCTCAAGCGAATGCCGATAATATTGACAAATTGATGGAAAATGCAGTTCAGTACAAAGAAAAGATGATAACAATTAAGGACACTCTAGTTAAATAAAGAGAAGAAGGTCGAGAAATGAAAAGGAAACATGAGGCAACTCTTTCATAATTTGAAAGACTCCAAAAGGCATACCAAGCTATAGAGAGAGAAAAGGAAGCATTGGATATTTCAACTACAATCATGGAAGGAAAAAAGAATGACTTTGAAAATAAGATTTCAGAATTAGAGGCACAAAAATCCATAGCTAGCAGATAAGCAGAAGAGCTAAGAGCCCGAGTAGGAGAGCTAGAAGCACATAACATCTCACTGTAAACTCAGCTTAAGAAAACCAATGAAAGGCATCTTGATATCACTCCCTTCCGAGAGAAATATTTCCTAATCCGGAGGAAAATATATCAAGTCCAACTAAAATTTACGGAAGAGGTATATAAGATCAAGCAACCAGAAACAAGATTGGAATAAATTTCAGCAATATCAATTGATTTCAAAACAAGGTTACTAGAAGTTGCAGAAAAGGTTCAAGGGAAACTGACCTGGATAGAATCTAATGCATCCTTTCCTGAGCACTTTCTGCAAAAGACAACAAAATTTTTGAGAATAGAACTGGAATATCTAGATTTCAGCAGAAAGTCTGCTTTGAGATTTACCACTAGGTTCGAAAAGACTTTGGAAAGGTGCGTGAATTTTTACAAGAAAATGCGCATAATGCATAATAAGTGCCATACCTCTTCAGTGGAGAAAATCCAGGAGTTTCCAGACAAGAATGAACACCTAAAATATCTCTAGGATAGATTACATGAGGATGAATTAAGCATACAACAAATTGAAGGAATCACTGAAAATGCAGTAAAAGATTGGATTGCAAAGGCCTCGGTCAGCAATTGTCTCCTGGAAGACATGTACAGGGTGATCCCACCCAAAATGGTAGAAATAAAGTCACCACTGGTTGTCCACGAAGTGACTATAATATTACTGGAGCCTTTAGACTACAAAACTATCACTGTAGAAGCTGATGCGTGGGGTGAATTCATTGGAAGACCAGTTGGGCCCTCTTGATTTTTTGTCTTATATACATTTGGCACTTATGTAATTTATTTTATTTTATTTTCATTTTCCTAGTGCAAGACACTAGAGGACAAATTTTGGATGTCGAGAAGTCGTGGAAGTACAAAAGGGCTAGGGTAGTGTTAGCTAGAATATTTCATCTTCTGTGGACAATAAGGTGTTCCACTGGTCTGAATGGTTCAGATCCAGAACAAATGAAGGACAAAGGTTGAAGACCCTCCCTGGACGTCGTAGATACCTAGAATGTAATGCTTCGATAGTAACCCGGTGTACCTACAATCAGCTTAAACACACAAACACATCAAAGCTGCCAGAATATGATCTACTAATCCATGTTAGTGACTAAGGAATCTAACAACATACATGTGAAATCAAACAACAACAATAATGTGGGATGGAAATCAGATTTGCATTATTATAAAAATGGAGAAGTTTACAACCAATCAAGCCTTAGTGTTGACATGCATCTCCATGAAACCAAGCACTCTCATCCCCATAAGCTTAGACTTTAGCTCTCTATGCTCTCCAATGGCTTGGGCCAAGTGATCAATCCAACAACATAACAATACCTTAAGAGTTCTCCCCCTCAACCATGGATATGAGTTTGTATTTATAAGGCTCAATGGATAGGGATGGTTGAGAGATTAGTGGATGAGGTGGCATCAAAGATCCTAGAATGAGGGATCTCGAGCTCAATTGACCCATAATGATAGGGATAAGGGAAGACATGAGGCTCATTATCTAGAAGCCTCGAGAAACATCTATTTTTCCCTTTTTACCCAGGGTACCGTGTTTCTCCTTCAATGACAGAGCGGTTCTGGTAAGAAACGCTTATGGACTAAGGGCCATAATTGGTGGCACCACTTGTGGACAACAAGGGATAGGCGGTGCGAACAAGGTACTGCTCCTGGACAACAGGGAAAACGTGGTACTAGGAATTTTCATGAAAGATTGACAATTAGCATGGGTTTCCACTCCAAGTGTTGGGATTAAGGGAAAATAGGTATGTCAAAGGTCTTATCACATGATGATGACAGGATTTTGGTATAACAGGATGCCCCCCAAAGCCTGAGTCTTAGAGGGATACAATAAACGAGAGCTTTGAGAGAAAAAGTCATTGCTACGAGGTGAAAATGTCGGCTTGATCGGAGCATGTTGTCAAGTAGGCATCTGTAGTACATCAGTATGTTGACTCATAGAAACAAGTAACCAACTCATGGCTGTAGACCAATACAAGGAAGATCCATGAGAGGAATAAACAAGCATGGCTACTAGAATACAGTGTAGATCCATGTGATAGAGGACTCAAACTTGGACATAGCTACCAGACATACAAATGTATATCTGTGTCATATAGATGCAAATTTGAGCATAGCCACAACCATACAAATGTGTATCCATGCTAGATATACAAAACTCCATCGCAACCTGGGGAAATCAATGAACACTTTAAACAAATACCTAGGGTCTTCGTCTCTTCTTCCACAAAGTATGATTCTATCCATGTGATTACAATGATCTGAATTTGAACATGGTAGAAACCACTTTATTACCAGCCAATGATGTGAATTGTTAACAAGTGTGAGGGAGATCACCATTAATGTCATTGATTCCCAAGGTACCCTAGTACAATGTACTGGGTGTGAATAGATGTCCTGATGTCGAACACCCAGTCGATTCTATCGATCAAATTTCAATGATGTGAACCCATGTCAAGAGCGAGAGAATCTGTCATTAAGGCATATAGATCTCAAGGTACTAAATATTGTTTCTAATACTATTTCCCGGATGATGAGCTAATGTCGACGGGAAAGTCTCATCAAAGGAGGGCCATGATGGGTCCCACATCGATGACATGAAACTCGGAACATAGTTCTATACTGATGTGAATGTAGTAACCATAAGACTGACTCAAAGATACTGACACAAAGACTATGTAGACTACAGAGGTAAAACTTCTTCAAATCCCCTTTGAACATCAGGCGGCATGACAAAAAGACTTAGCAGCATGACTGGACGGGACAGACACACAATGCGATAATTGACAATGCAATCTTTTGAAAGACTCAAAGGAGTGACATGACTAATGAAAGTGGATCATCGCGGAGATCAGCTGAATTCCCAATTGACTGACATGATGTGTAGACAAGTTCCATGTTCAAAGGTAATGACAAACAACTACCATTATTTACAAAATGATTCCCTTCCCATTTCCCCCATCATGATTGATGAGTGCCTCTTTTTGGTTTTACGATTCAAAGAGGGTAAAAACCACTCGATATAGCTCGTCAGAAGACAAGTCCAGACTCATATGTTTTATGAACCTAAGAGAGGAGGGGTTCATTCTCAAAATGGGTCTCTCAATGTTTAATTTAACGAGTCCACTGAAATAAAACACGGTATCGTTCATGTTTAGAGAGTCTGAATGAATACAGAAGAAGAATCCAAAGGGGTCCTTTTTCGTATGATTTAGTCTCTAAGGCCCGAAAAAGTGTAAAATCATACCTTAGAGAACTCTTCCAGTCATGATTGGCTGGAGTGTTCCTTTTTTGTAAATAGTCCTATCCAAACCAAAAAAGAGATAACCTACCGTCGGATGGATGACTCTTCAAATACTTTAACGAGTGTGAAGAAGACAAGACCGCTCAACGATCTTTTCGTATTTAGGGAGCCTGAAAAGAGTTTAAATAGAACTCCATGAGGTTTCTTTGCACAATGTCATCTTTTACGAGCCTGGAAAGAATCAGAAACGAAATCGGCGATCTTTTCATGTTTAAGGAGCCTGAAAAAGAGGTGAAAATAAGACTCCATGACGCTTCTTTACACAATGTCAATTTTTTATGAGCCTGGAAAGAAACCGAAATGGACTCGGACCTTTGATACTAGGTTTCAAGAGCGTGACAAAAGTGTCATCATGAACGTTCATTGACCTTTTTCGTTTTATGAAAGTGCAAAAAAGCCATAAATAAACTTCCAAAGCTTCTTACTATGGTTCTCTTATCCTACAATCGACTCAGAAACAAGTGTTAAATGCATTTACAACTAGCATTAGGGGATTATGACAGATAAACTTTGACTAAAATGTGACTTTATATCAAAACTATAGTATGTCAGACCCAAAAATTCCTATATAAGTCATGTAAATAGTAAAAAATCAAATCATTTCACTATTTACCCATAGTGGAGAGCATTTGGAGCACTTTCTTAGCCAGATCATTAGCAGCTCATACTAGGGGTTTCCACCGTCCGTTTTTAGTATCGTCAATTGCAGGTAATAGCTAACACCCTATTCTTTCATTTCATAGTGTTTATTTTGATTTTTGGTGGGGTTTTGTGCTCATATGGAGAGCCCTAAAACCTTAAAAGCGGGCACTGTGCCTACCCCTTCCAGGATATGAAGTACCACCCGAGAACCGTGCCTACAACATGGTTGATAGGCGGTGCCACCGCCTGTCTCCAATGGTGCACAAGCGGTGTCAACCGTGGAGACTTTAAACTAACAGCATGAGCAATAATAAGTCATTATTTTGATTTTTAATGATTAGGAATGATTCTAATGCATGTTATGATTTGTTTTGGCAGGTCTTGGTTGCTCAAAACATGGTGATATGGAAAGAAAGAACACATGAAAATGAGGATTCCTTTGCTGAGAGAAATGCGGGTTGTATTGCCGCATTATGGGACTGTGGGATCCTAAAGTTCTTCCAAACCCAAAGCATGGTGTCACATGAGGGGTTACTGAAACACATATTATGGATGTGGAATCCAGAGCAGCGGTATTTTGAGGTGGGGGGCCATATTCTTACAATGAAAGTAGAGGACATCTACTTCTTGACTGGTCTCTCGAGACGGAGTGCCCCCATCTCACTGACAGGTTATCATAGAGGGGATATCACCACTTGAGAGCTTATATATTGTCACTGTGCTCCAGGGACGAGCACATCGGGGAATAAAATCCTGATCAGATCAGTGATAGATGGGCCTCTACGGACCGTCCTATTTACTATGCAAAGGGTGGCCAAGAGTCAGGGTGTGCATCAGGATTCTAGGGCACACATTTTCTATGCCATAGAAGCCATGGCACCCATGGTATTCAACTGGGTGGAATCCTTGCTTACAATCTTCAAAGTCAGCTGACTAAGTGTCGGTAGGGAGAGCTAAAGTAGTTTGGCTTTGGTTCCATTTTATCCTTCTTCTTCTTCGAGCGGGTACCACAAATGAGACATCAGGTGGTCTTCCGGAGTCTGAGTGCATGGGACCCCCGTATGTTGAGGTGGGTCCAAGTCATGGCTCATATAGGAGTAGGTAGGGGAAGGGTGAAGTTTGGTGATCCGTTCTTCAGATGTCTCCGAGATCAGATCCTCATGGTTGAGGATTATTCTTACGCAGGTACGGACTTCACTGGAAATCCTGACCTACCACTCCCACCTGGCGGACAGTGGGGTGACATAGGTAAGAAGCAAGAAAACCTAAAATGGATGAAATGTTTTTTTATGTTTTTTGATGTTTTATATTTTTTATGTTAAGTGACGAGACATGTAGATTCTCATGCAGATGTTGGAGCAGCACGAACTAGAGGAGCTTCTCCATTGGACAGGCGAGCTGGAGCCCGCTTTGTACCATGAGGTGATGATATCATCGGGGAGCTAGAGGAAAACCTGGATAGGTTGAACTTGGATATCCCAAATGCTGACATTGATGAATTCTTAATGAGATATCAGAGATCCACAGCGGGAGTACCAGGTCAATTCAATAGGATGCTACGTAGGTGTTATAGCATATTTTACCACACCAGGTGAATCACACTTGTATGGCCTTCCCCTGTCCCTCTGCAGACTCCTTAGACCCCTTGGACCATTTTTGTCCTTTGATATTTCCTAGACCATCCCTAAAAACATGTGAAAATTTCTATACGCAACTTTTAAACCCTTTATCACGTATTTACATGGGTTTGACCTCTAAAACCGCGTACATCGAGATGTGTATAAAATCCAAATCCTTTTGGAGTTTTCCTTGAAATGGATCTGACTCACTTGTCTCCTGGCCTTCCATATGCCTTGAGATCACTTGGATTCAACCTTTCATTACCCCATTGAAAAGCTATATAAGGAACCCTTTGGATACATTGAAGATATAAGAGAATTGAGAGCAAAGAAACTATAGTCCATTGTTGCCGAAACTTGTGCTTAAGTCTGCATCCCTTTGTCCCTTGGAGCACTTTAGTGTTCTTCCCAAGCTTTCCCTTTGCTTGTGAGATTGTTATCGAGATATGGAGGATTGAGGTGGTGGAGGCCCAAGTGGGGGATTCAGTTTCTCTGATTCGCAGACGTGCCAACAGAGGTTGTATTGATTGTAATATATGATTTTATATTAATAGAAATATATTTTCTTGTCCAATAATGTATGTTTGAATGAATATTTTATCCATGGATGATTTCAAATGCTTATACGCTGGTTATTATATATGCTAGAGTAGATCTAACACCAATATATATAATATGCTTGTCTTGTTTACTTATTGTTGAGGAAGTGATTCATCAATTCAAGCTGAAGTTGGAAAACTCAACGGGGATCTACTTCAACCATCCAGAATAAGGTACGAGTTTTGATCCTTTAGTGTTAGATATTTGATTTCTCTTGCATATTGGAAAGGATTGATTTCTGGAGTCAAGCTGTCTGTTGTGGTACCCCAAGCCATAGGAATTTCTCTCCATAACAGAATTGGTGACTCCGCTAGGGAGTTCCTAGTAGTTGTCCTTTGGGGGTTTTTTATCGGCATTCAATGACTTTGAATTGCTCTTATTTTCTCTATTTCTGTGTCAGGTCTGGGGGCATGTATGCCTGGTAGTGTCTGATTGGTGTGAATTTTGTCTCATCTTGTCTATTTGCCTTTGTTTTTATGCACTTTTCTTCCTGTACATGAGTTTTTAACTCATAGTCACGTATATACACGGTTTTCACGTATAGTCACGTATATATCTGCGTACATACGTGGTTTTACTGCAAACAGTCGCATATGCCCTTAGTTTTTCCTTATAGATTAATATTTATTATTTCTAGGTGAATTTTGATAATTGTTGAGTCTCCTTTGACACTGCTGGAGTCTGTATACACCTCTGTTTCTGACCAGAGATGTTTTTTTAGGGTAAATTTCTTTTTTTTGAAGAATGTTCTTGTCATTGCATTTTTTGATTTTTTGTTTTGGGATTAGTGCATTAGATTTCTTTTACCTTAGTGCTTTGCTTGAGTGCTGTATGATTGTGCTTGTAGAGTCTGGTGGTTGTCAAATCATTCTTTTGCTTTAGTATCTCATTTTTATTTCAAAAAATCCAAAAATATTTGGTTATCATTATGCATTGCATCTTACATTTTGCATAGTACTTGCACTAGATTTTCTTTGAAGTATTAGTCAGGGTTTCATATAGGAAAGCTTGCATTTATCATTTGAAGAAAATTTTGCATTTCAAGTAGTAGCATACCTTGTTTTTCATGGACACAATGCATTTGCATTGATTGTTAGGTGTGCATTTTTCTTCATGTTGCGTCATAACACCATTGGTTGCACGGTCATCTACATTTTTTGAGTAATAAAGCCAATTAAAATCAATGCTTAATTAAAATGAACTACACTATTTTATTTGATAGGGTTCACCAACAAGATTAGGTTTTAGGGTCTTGGAATAGTTCATTGTGAGTAAATTCTCCAAGACCACTATGGCAACAACATGTATGTGTCTGTCTAGGTGAGAGTGTGAAATTCCTTGGTATAATTGGTGTTTCTTAGGATCCTCCTCTCAAAAGGGAGTTAAGCATGAGGCAGTGTGAGTGGTTATTGATTGGGATGACCCCTAGTCATAACTGAGTAGCACCGGAGATATTTCCAGGATTGTATTAGTATCTAGGGGCTCTTTCAAAAAAATTTGGCTTTGCTACTCTTCCCATATGGTCAATCCCGCCTGCGACTATCTGCCTCAGCATTGATTATATTGAGGTGACCTTAGTTTCCTTACCTAGGATATCGACGGGGTACTTTTTAGGGGTTATTCTGTGGGTGTCTCGACCAAGTTGGGTTCAGACAGCATAGTCACTTTACGCATTGAAGGTGAGGGCCACAATAATTGGTTACGTACCTTCGCTTGTTGTGTATGGGAGTCTCAAGACTCTCCTAAATGAGACATACTTGATTCATTCAGGAGATCACTTATCCTTCCCTTGATTGCTTGTGTTTGGATTTAGATTTTATTGGTGTATGCTCTGTGCATGTTAGCTTGCTTAGGGTTTGCGTAATTAGAGAGTCTTTTACATTTTTTGAGTCATTGTGGATTCAGGTGCGACTCCTCGCCGTTCTCGTCGATTAGTAGGACTTCAACCTTCTACCTCTCCTCCTCCTTTGGGAGAGAGAAATAGACGATCCAGGAAGACTACTTCACACATTGATTCACACATGATGGGAGATCGTGAAGATGGAATTCCTGAGCTTTCTTCTCCACTTCGAGTGGATGATGGGGAGTTTACTCCTAACTATGATCCTTCACCTGATATGCCTGTAATTTCTGAGTTAGGTCCTGTAATTTTTTAGATAGGTACTTT
Source organism: Pseudotsuga menziesii (assembly GCA_001517045.1). Classification (NCBI taxonomy): domain Eukaryota; kingdom Viridiplantae; phylum Streptophyta; class Pinopsida; order Pinales; family Pinaceae; genus Pseudotsuga; species Pseudotsuga menziesii. Next base: position 217,608 of record LPNX010742864.1, read on the forward strand.
TCATGATATACCTACTTACTCTAGCTATGATCCCCCATTCACGCATCGTTGGTATGGAATGCCAGATGACGAGACCCAGTATGAACCCGCGAGCACTAGTTATGGTAGTTATGGTATGTCTGGTATTCCCACACATGATTTGACATTTCATGTCGATTCGGAGTTTGAACCTAACACTACACCTAGGGGCACTCCCATTCCTTACCATGTGGAGAGGTTTGGGACCCAGAGTCATATTGCACCTTCCATCCTGGCGATGGAAGCTACATCACATATTCCTCCTAGAACTAGGGTTAGTGATCCTATTAGGATACCAGAGCCAAGACGAGTGACTATAGGGAACACCACATATATTATTTCATAGATCCCTTTGTCCTCGGTTCCGTGTTCTTCGAATTTCATTCCTCCACCTCATTCACGTGGTCCTTCAGGCCGGAATGTTGCTACGAGTCATGTCCGTATTTCTACTACTTGCACAGTTGTGTCTCAAGTTCAAGTACCTCCTATTGTTTTGGGGGGTTGTATTCCTAGTTCTGGAGGTCATGTCATGAATTCTGGAACCTACATTCCTACTTATGGAGTGTCTCATGGGACATCTCATGGGATGTCTTGTGAACCTTATTATGGGACACAGTATGGACACGGTTATTCACCTCATGGGTACGAGTATCAACAACCTACTTACTCTCCTAACTGTGGCTTTGTAGCCCCACATAGTCAAGGTACACCACATTATGGTGCTTCCATTCCACCCTGCACGGGTCAAATGGGAGGAGGGAACTATGGTCAAGGCCATGGTGGTTATGGTAATCAGAACTATGTGAATCAAAACTATCAGGGAGCGATGCACCAACCTGCTCATCCTAGGCTCCCTTTCCTCACAATGCTAAATCTTCCTGACTTGTCAATATTGATGAACAATCATGTATCTCATGACCCGACTTGGACGGCTGTCCCTACTAAGCTTCCCTCAGACATACCCAAATTTGAGGGAAAACCTGGAGAGGATCTGAGCGAACATGTTACAACGTTTCACCTATGGTGCTCTTCAAATTCCTTACATGAAGATTCGATCTGTTTAAGGATGTTTCAATGCACCCTTATAGGGCCTGCCGCGAAATGGTATATAGAGTTACCTAGGGGGGCATCCGCTTTGTTCGATGACCTAGCGATGACTTTTCTTAACCACTTCTAGCTACCAATGCGTTATGACGTTGGTACAGAACTCTTGTTGACATTTTGGCAGGATAAAGCCATGCATATATTGGACCATATCTAAGAGTGGCGTAGACAGAAGAGGTTGATTAAAGCCTTTATACCATCGGAATTCCTCCTCGAATGGTTCCTTAAGTCGTTATTGCCTTATATAGCGAAGGATGTTTCTACATCCAGAGTGCAAAATTAGGAACAAGCCATTTTTAGAGCATAGGAACTGGATTTAATTTATGCTCAATCCGGTTTGTTATATGAGATCATTCCCAATGCTTCGCATTCTAGTTTCGACCCCAAAGTTAAACCTAGACCACATGCCAATGTGATTGTTGGTTGTGCAAGTGCTAAACCTACAGATTCGGTTGTGAAATAGGTCAGTCAATTGTCAATCAACCAATCTACTTCGGGACAAGCCATGGCTTCATCTCAACCCACCCAAATGACGAGTGTGCTTTCGGTGCTTTCATCGGACCAGAAGGGTAACCAACAACCCGGAAGGAATAGAAAGAAGGGTAATAACAATCGTGAGGGTTGGAATAGGAATGAAAATGCTAATACTAATGACATGAACACCCGTAATGCTGGGGGGGACAAGAAATCTAAATGTAAGGTTAAATTTCCTTGCAAGTTATGTAAGGAGGATCACCTCACTTACTTGTGCCCTCATATTGATGAAGCCTTGAGATTCTTAGCACAGGGCCTAACTGTGTTGACCAACCCTTTACCTCACAATCAAAAAATGAACTCAAGGACACATGATCAGTTTGGTGGTGATCAAGATCCGTCGGAGGGTAGTGGTCATGGTTGCATTAACATGGTACATGCTACAAAGGTTGTGACTCGTGTGAAGGACTATGGTTCGTCACAACGCAACCCAGGAAAGGAACCTGATCCACCAGGGACTCCTTTGCGTATTGAAAAACCTATGGATAAACCTGAAGCTGCACCTCACATTCCTAAGGGGGTTCTGCTGTCAAGGATTTGGAACACACTCCTTGTGTGATGTCTGCACTAGAAGTACTTCAGAGTTGTCCTTCGCAAAGGAAGGCTTTGCTTTCTGCCCTTGGTGTGAATGATGATAACTCTTCCTCCGTGATTAAATTTGAAACTGTAGGACTACAGCCCCGCTTGCCTTACTATGTGTCTCTTTTGATTCATGTAGAATGTCTTAACATGACCATCAAGCGCACTGTGATTGACGAAGGCGTTGCTGCTTATGTGATGTATTTATCATGTTGGAAGGGTTTAAATTCCCCTGAGTTTTCTAAATCCAGTACTATGTTGAATTCTTTTGATTGGAGATCATTTAGGCCGCACGGGATCCTTCCTTCCCTTAAGGTCTGTTTGGGAGGAAAGACCGTTGTGATAGAAGTTGAGGTGGTTGATGCGCCCCTTAACTATAATCTCTTGCTGGGTAGGAATTGGATGTATAGTATGCAAGTCATAGCTTCTTCTCTATTTCACGTTATATGCTTTCCATTTAATGGGAATATAGTTACGATTGATCAAACTTCATTCAAGAATCTGTCAGTTACCGCATCTTCGGGAGCTTTGATCTCGATTGTTGAGCACTCTCAGCCAGCAACTGGGAGTGTGGGTGTGGGCATGTATCCTTCCCTTATGGGAACCTTTAGTTGTCTTGCACCTGTCCTTATGATAGGGTCTAGTTTCAGTGAGGCCTCGACATCTGTGAGATTGGTGTCTTTTCGCACAAACCATATGGACGATCCTTGGATTCTTCCTACACTAAATCCTTCGAGTGAGCCCATCGTGATGGACGTGCCGTTGCCTACAACTATGGTAGCTTATCAAGCAAACATTGGGTGTGGTGTAGAGCCTAGTCCTTCCTCTTCACGGATAGAGGAGGAGGACCCATATGTGCTGCCTACATGGGCAGTTCAATCTTCTCATGTGCATGATTTCCTTGATAGTGTTTTTCCTTCAGACGAAGTGATTATTGAGGCCATGTCAAGGGTTGAGCCACCTTGGGAAGAATTGCATCATAGATATTATTTTCTTCCCGAGATTGGCTGCTTGGAGCGTGAGGAATTTAGGGAGGTTCTTAGTGAGAGAATTAGTAGTCCCATGGTTCCATTAAGCTCTCCTGGTGCGATGGATGATGGGAACATGGAAAACATATCTCCTACCATTCCTATCAATATCTCTTGCGATCCTGGTAGGATTGAGAATGTCTATATTGGGGCAGAATGTTCTAATACACCAAGCTGTTTAAAGAATTTCGTGATATCTTTGCTTAGTCTTATGATGAAATTCCAGGTATCAACCCTCACATTGTTGAACATGAGATTAAAACTTATCCCAATGCTAAGCCTGTTAGACAACGCTTGCGTGCAGTGAATCCTAGGAAAGCACCCGCGATTAAGGCAGAGATAGAGAAACTGTTGAAAGACGGTTTTATCTATCCTATTCCCTTAACATAGTGGGTTTCAAATCTTGTTCCGGTAGATAAGAAGCAGGGAGCGATCCATATATGCACTGATTTCCATGACTTGAATCGTGCCTATCCTAAAGGCAATTTCCCCACACCATTTATTGATAAAATTTTGGATGAGTGTGCTGGTAGCGAGGTATTTTATTTTATGGACGGCTTTTCCGGATACAATCAGATACAAATTAAACCTGAGGACCAACATAAGACTGCATTTATTTGTCCTTGGGGAACCTTTGCATATCTGAAAATGCCTTTTGGCCTTAAGAACATCGGAACCACTTTTCAGTGGGCTATGACCTTGATCTTCCATGATCTCAAATCGATTATCAAAGTATTTTTGGATGACCTTGCTACTCATTCTTGTATGAGAATGTGTCATTCCTATAATTTGAGATTAGTATTCGAAAGGTGCTGCCATTATTTGGTTAGGTTAAATCCTCACAAGTGCATCTTTTGCATGAAGTCTGGTTGCTTATTAGGGTTCATTGTTTCCAAGGAGGGTATAAGAGTCGACCCTTTGAAGGTTGAGGCAATACTTCAGTTGTCTCCCCCGAGGAACATTAGACATCTTCAATGTTTGCAAGGCATGGCAAACTTCTTACATAGATTCGTTGTCAACTTTGCCAATTTGACTAGAGGCTTTATGCGTCTATTGAAAAAGGACACCACCTTTTGTTGGGATGAGCGAGCCCAGGAGTCCTTTGATACACTTAAGCAAGCCCTAGCATCGGCCCCAATGATTAGACCCCCAGACTATAGCCATGATTTTCTACTTTATGTGGCCGCGTCCATGGAGAGGATTGGTATGGTTTTGGTTCAAGAGGATGAGGAGCTCGAAGATCATGTCATATACTATCTAAGCCGAAATCTTATTGACGCGTAGATCCATTATTCCCATGTTGAGAAGCTTGCCTTAGCTACCGTACATGCGGTTCAACGATTGAGACATTATATTCTCCTTTGCTAGACCTTGGTTGTAGCCCATGTCAATCCATTTCAATTCATCCTCACTCAAAGGATGATCGGGGGAAATTATAATAAATGTATTGTCATCTTACAAGAATTCGACCTCGAGTTTGTTTCAGCAAAATCGAAGAAATTGTTAATTTTTGCGAAGCTTATATCGGATTTCCCAAGCGAAGCCGAGGAGATGGTTTGTGAAGATACATTTATCGATGAGCACATATTCTTAATCTCAACTTTGGACCCATGGTATGGGGATATTATTATATATTTGCAAACATTGAAGGTCCCCACTCACCTCTCACGGGATGAATGACGACGATTACATCACGTATCCAAGAATTACCTCATAGTGGATAATACGTTGTACCACTGTGGGGTAGATTCCATTTTATGTCATTTTCTAACTCATGAGGAGGATGAGCTTGTGCTGAATGATTGCCACGGAGGGGTGTGTGGTGGTCATTTATCTGGGATTTCTACAGCCCAAAAAATCTTAAGAGCGGGTTATTTCTGGCCGTCGATCTTTAAAGATTGTGTATATGCGGTCAAGAAGTGCCACCCTTGCTAGGTGTTTGCATGGAATATGCACTTGTGACCTACCTCGTTACATCCCATCATCACCGTCGGTCCTTTCACTAAGTGGGGGATTGATTTTATGGATTGCAACCCAGCTTTGGCTGGGGGGCATCATCATATCATAGTGGTTGTTGACTACTTCACGAAATGGGTTGAGGCCATGCCTACAATTAAATATGACGGTGAGACAGCCATGCACTTCGTATTCAACCAGATTATTACTCGGCTCGGTATTCTGAAGGAGCTTGTCACCGACCATGGCTCGCACTTTCAGAATCATATGATGGAAGAGTTGGCATCGAAGTTAGGATATAAGCAGGAGCATTCCTCCTCTTATTACCCTCAAGCGAATGGAAAGGTAGAAGCAGTGAACAAATCACTCAAATACATTCTCCAATGAATCATCACACAAAGCAAGACTAATTGGCACATTATGTTATATCCTCCTTTGTGGGCTTATAATACCACTGTTAAGACTGCCATGGGTTTTTCTCCATATCAGCTTGTACATGGAGTGGAGTCAGTATTGTCGGTTGAGTGCGAGATTCCTTCTTTGAAGCTAGCCATAGAGCTCTTACCAGACACTTCCCCATTAGAGGAGTGTTTGGTCCACCTAGATCAACTTGATGAGCAGCACCAAGATGCCTTGGTGGCTCTAGAAGTGAATAAGCATCGCGTTAAGGTCCAGTATGATAAGTCTGTCCGTCCAATGAGGTTTGGTGAGGGAGACTTGGTCCTTTTGTGGGATCAACCGAAAGAACCCTTGGGGGCAGGAAAGTTTAACCCCATGTGGCGTGGTCCTTACATCGTTAAACTTGTGTTAGAGAAGGGATCTTATGAGTTATAGGATTATGAGGGAACGGCCTTGGCAGAGCCTAGAAATCGGCTCTATTTCAAAAAGTACTATGCATGATTTTCAGCCAAGGCTAGTTATTGTATATTATTGTACAGTTTTGCATAGGTACAGGTATTTTTCTTATGGTGATTGGGTTTGTGATTAGTTTCCCTTTCTTTTGGCAGATGTCAATGGAATCTTCCACCTTCATAGGATTCACGGATGGTGCGAGCCATCACACTCAATAGTCAGCTTTTGCTGCTTGGGTGATTTATACTCCTATGGGTCAGGTAATGTCTTTAGGAGGCGTATGTTTACGGCTCTCTTCAAATAATTTTGTTGAGTATAGTGTCGTTATTGAGCTTCTGTGGGATTCCATTTCACATGGTGTTCCCTCTCTTGAGGTATGACTTGATTCGGAGTTAGTAGTGTCACAGCTTAATGGTTTGTACCATGTTAGAGATCTGACATTATTAAGAAGATTCTTATGTGTGAGATTGTTAGAACGGCAATTTGACAATATAACATACATACATGTTCCAAGAATTAATAATCAAGTTGCTGACTCATATGATAATTACGTGTTAGATTGAAATTTGTTTCATACACAATAAGGTCATCACAAACATAAATTTTTACACATATAAATAAATAAATCGATCATCATAAAAGTTTTTATAAACATCCAAAATGTGGTAATACATAGTGTCATAATACAAAAATGGGGCTCTTGACCCACCAAACTATAAATACACGGTAGTACAAAATGTATCACTCCCAGGTATCTAAGCCTGTGGAGGAGGAGGGGGGCTGTGGTCATGGAATGTCACCACGGCTCTAGCTAGCTGTCGAAATAACTGCACCCATGCTCATGGTACACCCACCACCTGGCACTGCATGGCCTCGGGCAAGTCCTCAACTTGCGCCATGGGTACCCTGTGTGTCAGTCTCATGAAGTTGGTATGAATGCTTTGGAGCTTCCTCTCCGCATCCACACCCGTGATGTCGTCTCCTCTTCCCCTCTGTTTATGAAAAGGGAATCCTTCAGTCCGCCGTTGTCCTACATCTGCATGCATATGGTAGATGTCAATATGTATTGTCACCCAAAAACATGTCTTTTGATTCCATATAATCAGAAAACACAAAAAAATTAAATAACTCAAAATTTTAAAAAAAGAGGGTTGAGATTCATTACCAATGTCACCATATGCCAATCCTGGTGGTAGCGGCATGTCAGGGTCTCCCCGAAAGTCTATCCTCGCATAAGGGTAATCATCGATGGCAACTATCTGTCATCGCCACCATAGAAATAAATCAGCTAGGTAGGGGTTGGACACCCTACCTGCACCCAATCTGCACATCACATCTGCCCAACACCATTGGGCTGGATCTCGAACCTCGTGTAGAGGAACATCAATTATAGGGCTCAATCTCAGAACACGCTCGAAGAAGAATGTGCTCAGTATGCTGTAGAAACCAAATTTTTACACCCTTCCCATCTTGCAGTCGCTGAGATGATGTTTCATGTTGCTCAACAATGCTGTACTCTAGTCATAAACTATGGGCCTCATGCACTCCATGGCATAGAACATCAATGGTCACGAGGCCTGGTGGAGTGAGGCTAGCCCTGCTATCCTTCCCAATGTTAGTAGAATGGCCTTTAGGCCTAGCACCTGTATGGAGTTAGTTGGGATATGACTCCCCACCTTCTCTGTGTCCGGATAACAGTACACGACTATGTACTCATCTATAGTCAGGCCACTTACGAGCCCGCAAGAGCGTAGGTTCACCACTTCCCCCCGTCGGGAAATTCCAGTAATAAAGTATATGTCCTCCACTTCTATGGTGAGGGACATCCCATCTATCTGGAACGACTCTGAGTCTGGATCCCAGTAGTCTACTAGCATTTGCAGCAGTCTTGGTTTGGCCCATATACCACCAAGACACCAAAACTTGTAGAGCCCGCATGACCACAAATCTTGTTGAGCCATTAGATCTGCCCTTACTACCCGTTCTACATTACCGTGCTCACGTTCTCTCCATTCTAGAACCATCATGCACATAAAATTTGAGTTTGATCCATTGGAATACTTAAAAATCATTGAGTGTGGACGCATACGCGACTATTTGCTAAACAACCATGTATGTACGTGACTTTGAGGGCATTTTCCGTGTATATCCAGCCCTATACGCAAAAAAAACCTCGATTTCCATGTGGGCCAAGGCGCGCATTTAAGATGGGCCTAGAATCCTAAATATGCCATGGAAATTGATAAAATTTGCATCAAAATAAAAGAGTAGAGCATGGGTAAGTACTTGGGAAAAACGATAGTGGATTCCACCGGCTGGATCTCCTGGAATTCACTGTTGAAGTTCTAAGCTCAATTGGGTAAAAATTTCAAATGTTATATAATGTTTTGAATTTTTTACTATTTATAGAAATTTTTCAAATTTTTGAAAATTTTTACCCCCTTTTCTATAGTTTGGACCATTTCTAATCATTTTGGACCGCTTTTTGGACTAATTTATGATGTAGAAGACCATTTTGAGCATCGTTTCAACCGTTGCGTTGACCCGTTCGTGCCCATTACAGGTATGATGTTTAAACTAGCATATAGGTTAGGATAAACTCCGATTGCATTTTGCATGACCTTATGACCATTTCATTATAGCCTTAGGTAGGAACCCATTCTATTATGTCACGGAACCTTCTTAATATCTTAGAAGTGGCATTATGTGAATGGTAGAGCTTGACCTTACATGGGTACCCTAGTTAGCGCCTTATTTGCATTTGGTGCCCATGCTGACATTTTGTCCCTTATGGTGTGGGATTCCATTGCATAGTATTGCCATGACATTTCGCAAGAGCCGCATACTCCTCTTAATCTTTTGCTGGCCTATTTCCCTCAGGACTCCCTTATGTCAAGTTGTAATTTCATTATCATGAGCTTTGCCTGCCTTTTTGAGCCTTACGTCGGCTTCCCTGACTTTGAAGTTTCAGCCATATAGCCCAAGCTTGTCTCATGTCTAGCCATGCAGAGCGATCTTCTATATCCTTTGCAGCTTGGTTCCCTATTTTACCGGGATGGGACTTTCCCCCGAGTGTCGTTATCCTACACATGTATCCTTGCATTGAGCATAGGTATGTTCCACTGCTTGGAACTAGTCTATTTTCCTATATGACACTCATCTCCTCCTATTCTATAACTATAAAGCAGTTTTATTCTTTTTCAATCTTTTTAAATATTTGAAAAAGCCCAAAAAAAATTTAAAAACCAAAAATCCGGACAAGGAAAGATGTTATCTTTGGCAGCTATCGAGTCGTGTCACCTTCGAACAGAGCACTATATATCACATCCACTGGTTGGGTTTATAGTTTGACTTTAGGAGCTGTACTCATTTATCTGAGTTTATCTCCCCTGACTGGTTAAGCTTCCAATCCCCATAAATCCTCTGTCGATGCCTCCTATGTCGCAGAGATGTCCCATTTTTGTATATCGAGTCTATGCTGCCTTTATTCAGCCACCATTCACCGTTATGCTCTTGTTCGAAGGAATTTGAAACTTGAGTCGACCATTCCTTAGTTATCTTGACTTTGCATGTTGGACATTCTCGATACAGTTACTGGTTCGTGCACCTTATGATCGAGTCCTTCCACATTATGAAACTTTGCTGAGTACCTTGTGTTGGATGATGGGGGATGCCTTAATGCCCTCCTTCCAGCGTATTTCATCCCATCGACCTCAGATAATTTATTCTAGGATTGGAATCTAGAGTTGTTTTTGAGTGCCTTGAGACTTGTACTCATCAGTGGTAGGTTCTCTCGCCATCGACAGTTCTTTGGGAATACATCAATGTCCCCTGATTGATGGATTCTCTCAAGTGTTCGACCTCAACACATTTATTCACACTTGTTAGTTTGCACTCTAGTACCTTGATTCCCATTATCATTATCAGTGGGTGATCTCACGTCTGTTAATGATATACATCAATGATCGATAATCAGATGATAGACTACTATGTTTGACCTAAACACCTCTATTCACATAATAGGACTTGTACTCGTAGCGGTTTGTGTATAAGACCTTCCAGATTGGTGGCATGTCATATATGCTACCTCCTTGATCGTGCCAGTGTTCACAAGATTTCAGCTCTCGTGACTTGATTCCAGTATATGTCAGACATTCCCATCCATTATGGAGATCTTGATCTATTATATATATTCAGCTTTCATGGAGATCATGATCCCATGTATATCTTCATCATGGATATTCTGATCTATGTATATTGTACGTGGCGATGACCACACATGTCATATTTTGTATCATGCCTATTCATCGCCATTGTACTCTTATGTATCCAGGACTGCTATATGTATTTGTAGTTATATGCAGAGTTGTATCATTGTACTATGCTGATTGGGTGGCTAGTCTGCCATTTGGGATTCTTCATCACTCCACTTCTGGGATGGACTTATAATTTTTTTCGGCCATCATATGACCCCTTTGACCTCAAACATTAGGGGCATTTGTTATAGCATATTTTACCACACTAGGTGAATCACACTTGTATGGCCTTCCCCTGTCCCTTTGCAAACTCCTTAGACCCCTTGGACCATTTTTGTCCTTTGATATTTCCTATACCATCCCTAAAAACATGTGAAAATTGCTATATGCAACTTTTAAACCGTTTATCACGTATATACGCAGGTTTGACCTCTAAAACTGCGTACATCAGGATGTGTACAAAATCCAAATCCTTTTGGAGTTTTCCTTGACATGGATCTGACTCACTTGTCTCCTGGCCTTCCATATTCCTTGAGATCGCTCGTATTCAACCTTTCATTACCCCATTGAAAATCTATATAAGGAACCCTTTGGATACATTGAAGATATAAGAGAATTGAGAGCAAAGAAACTATAGTCCGTTGTTGCCAGAAATTGTGCTTGAGTCTGCATCCCTTTGTCCCTGGGAGCACTTTAGTGTTCTTCCCAAGCTTTCCCTTTGCTTGTGAGATTGCTATCAAGAGATGGAGGATTGAGGTGGTGGAGGCCCAAGTGGGGGATTCAGTTTCTCCAATTCACAGACGTGCCGATAGAGGTTTTATTCATTGTAATCTCTGATTTTATATTAATAGAAATATCTTTTCCTGACCAATAATGTATGTTTGAATGAATATTTTATCCATGGATGATTTCAAATGCTTATACATTGTTGATTATATATTCTAGAGTAGATCTAACACCAATATATATAGTATGCTTGTCTTGTTTACTTATTGTTGAGGAAGTGATTCATCAATTCAAGCTGAAGTTGGAAAGCTCAACGGGGATCTACTTCAACCATCTAGAATAAGGTACGAGTTTGATCCTTTAGTGTTAGATATTTGATTTCTCTTGCATATTGGAAAGGATTGATTTCTGGAGTCAAGCTGTCTGTTATGGTATCCCAAGCCATAGGAATTTTTCTCCGTAACAGTAGGGTAGCTTGAGCAGTGATGTGATATCATGAGCACCACTAGTGTATGAGATATGTACTGAAAGCTGACAGCTTCAGGATTTTGTATGATGATTTTGTCTGAAAGCCTACGTGCTTAAGATGAGGTCTCTAGACCTATTTTTGTAAACTTTTTCATATATATCTATATCTATATATCTATATATCTATATATATATATATATATATATATATATACAGACTTTTACATAGTGTTTATATGTTTCAAATGGAAAATGCATTTTCTATGAGTTTTACGTGTCTTCGAATGTTATTTACAATGTACCATGTTTGATTTTGATGTCATGAATGGGAAATATGCCAATCTAGGAAGTAATTAGCTAATGAGTCAGCAACTACATTATGTTCCCTAGGGATATGCCTATAAGTGATGGTTTCAAATGACCTTTCTAACAAACGTACTCTCCGAAAGAGGCGGAGAAGCACGGGGTTTCTAATGGTGTAAACATGGTTTAAATGACAAACCACGAGTTGTGAGTCCATCAAGACTACTATATCACGAACATCCTTGGAGGCAGCTTCAGTCAGAAGACCGATGATTGCTTCATACTCGGTGATGTTATTAGTAGCGGGACCTATACAAACCACTCCTGAACTGACCAAATATTCAGCTGGGGAATAGAGGACCCAAGCAGCCGAGGCGAGATTCAAGGTGTGGCGGCAAGCACCATTAGAGAAGCTGTAGAAATCCATTTGCATGACCAAAACATGGTATAAACAAATGCGGACACTAAACTCAAAACCATCTTGAAAATACTAAAAGCACACTGAAAGTCAATCAATATACATATATACAAGATACTATCCAAGAAATACCTAGGCATAGTACCTTTTTAGGTACAACCCATTGCGAGGTTTCCCCAAAGGGATTCCATCATAATCAACAAGCTTGTAAGCTCCTTTCTCTAACACATTAGAAATAACGAAAGGTCCGTACCACATGGACTCAAACTTACCCTTCCCTAGTTTGTCATATCTCTGATCATAAGTCAAGACTAGGTCACCCTCATTAAAGACACAAGGTTGGATGGATTTATCATATCACGCCTTGACATGTTTCTTATGTGCCTCATTAGCCAAGGCAGCATCTCTCTGATTCTCGTCAAGGTTACTCAAGTACAAAAATCTTTCTTCCTCTGCGGAAGTGTCTGGGAGAAATTCGATGGCAAGTTGTAAAGATAGAATCTGACATTGAATCGGTAAGACAGCTTCGAGTCCATAGACAAGTTGGAATGGTGTGAAACCAGTGGTTGTTTTCACAAAAGTCTGATAAGCCCAAAGAGCGGAGAAAAGAACGTGGTGCCAGTTGGATTTATGATCTCCAACCATCCGACGAAGCATATTTTTCAAAACTTTGTTAATGGCCTCTACCTGACCATTAGCTTGTGGATAATATGGCATAGAGTTTTCATGGTGAAAACCTAGCTTGGCACTTAGTTCCTCCATCATTTGATTATGGAAATGGGATCCATGACTAGTAACGATGGACTACAGAACTCCAAATCTAGCTATGATATGATTGAACAAGAAGAGAGCGGCAGTCTTACCATCTTCTACATATGTAGGGATGCCCTCGGCCCATTTTGTGAAATAATCAACGGCTACGATGATGTAACCATGCTCCCTGGTTGAGGTAGGCTTACAATGCATGAAGTCAATCCCCCATTTGGTGAATGAGCCAATGAAAATGACGGGGTGTAGCAGAGTATAATGGGTGCACTTTTTAGGATAAAAGTGTTGACAAGGTGGGAATTTCTTAATAGCCTCATGACAGTCTTTGAAGACAGAAGTCCAGAAATAGCCAGCGCGAAGGATTTTCTGGGTTGTAGCCATCCTAGATAAATGACCGCCACATGCTCCAGAGTGGAAATCATTCAACACAGGTTTATCCTCCTCATGGGTGAGGCATCACTGGAGAATAGAGGCAATCCCATGTCTATACAAGGTATCATTCAGGATGAAATAGTATTTCACGTGGTGACGGATACGGCGGAAATCATCATGGGATAAATGCAGTTGAAATCATTGTGTTTGGAGATAAATAAGCAGATATCCATACCAAGGATCGGTAGTGCTAACCAGGAACATGAATTCATCCAGAAATGAATCACTGGGCTCAGATTTTGTCGAAGCACAGGGGAGACCACACATAAGCTCGACAAAGACCAAGGATTTCTTTGATGTGGCTTTGGTAAATTCTAGATCAAACTCCTGAAGTATGACTATCCAACGAGAGTACTTGCCCCCGAGCACCTAACGAGTCAGGATGTAATACATCGAGTTCTGGTCTGCCAATACGGTGGTAGTGCAGAGCAAAATGTAGTGATGAAACTTTTGTATAGAAATGACTGTGGCCAATGCTAAATTTTCCACATGTGAATAGCGAGTTTCAGAATCCATGAGATTCTTACTGGAATAATAAATCATGTGCTCCTGACTGTGGAGATTTTCCTACACTAAAACCATAGTGATGGTAGTAGCGGAGGCAGCAATATACAAGAGAAAGTCCTCTGAATAATCTAGGGGGTGTATCACAGGTGAATGCATCAGAGTGTGCTTAAGATTATCAAAGGTGCGTTGGGCCTGGTCATCCCAGAAGAATGGAGTGTTCTTCTTGAGGAGACGCATGTAACCATGTGTTTTCTCTGTGAAATTGCACACGAAACAGTGGAGAAAGTTTTCCTTCCCTTGCAAAATTTGGATTTCAAGGAGATTAGTTGGGGCTGGTAGATCTAAAATGGTGGCAATTTTCAAAGGATCAATCCGGATGCCATATTTGGATACCACAAAACCTAGCAGACGTCCCGTCTCAACGCAAAAAACACATTTATGCAGATTGAGACGTATATTATAATGATGCCATCTTAGGAATATCTCTCTAAGATGACCAGGGTGGTCCTCCCATCACTGTGAATGAGCAGGGAGGTCATCAAGGTATGGTTCAACAATATGTTTAATATCGTGAAATGCATAGGACATCGCGCACTGGAACGTGGCTCCATCATTTTTCAAGACAAAAGGTAACTTCTTATATGCAAAGGTTCCCCATGGAAAAATGAATGTTGTCTTATGCTGATCGGAGGGTAATTTCTCAATGTCATTATAGCCAGAGAGGCCATCCATGAATGAAAAGATGAAAATTCCAGCACAGTTGTCAATAATATGATCAATGTGTGGGGTAGGAAAGTTGTCCTTGGGACAAGATTTATTCAAATCCCTAAATTCAATATAGACTCTAATGGTGCCCTACTTTTTATTGACAGGGACAACGTTCAATACCCATTCCGTCAGGGGTACAGGATAAATAAACCCAGCTTTGAGAAGTTTCTCAATTTCAACTTTAATAGTTGTGGCCTTCCGAGGATGGCCTTGCCTTAGTTTTTTCCTAACAGGTTTGGCCGTGGTATAGGTTTTAATCTCATGGACCACAATGGATGGGTCAATCCCCGACATCTCTTCATAGGTCTAGGAAAAAATATCATAGAATTCTTTAAAAAGTGCCTTGTATGCTTCAGATTCATTTACTGAGCAGTTCTTCCCAACATGAACATGCTCGATAGTATCAGGCTTGGCTGATATGTCAATCAGATTCATCTAAGTAATGTTGCAAAGGTTTCCTTCAGAATCTATATCTTGCAACAATATAGTACTTTGGGGTACGTTGACAATATCAGTAGGAAACAAGGATGCAAAATCATGGCTAACCGAATGGGTGTTGGGGAGGAACATGGATCTATAATGGTGATCCCCCCAAATGGAATCATCCATATTCATGATCTCCATAATGGACTCATCAGAAGGAAAAGTATCAAAGAATAATCTAGAACAAGAAGAGAAGGCTCTAACCAATACGGTAAATGGTAAGGATCCGAAGCCACTAGATGAAGGTCATCCGTGTGATCATCGAAAAGGGTTTGAATGGTGTCATACATAGCTTCGTGTGAACTCAACGAGGTGGACTCAACAAATTTTTTACCCTTAGGCTCATAATAAAATGAGGCGATCATATGGACTGTCGCGATATCCGTGCTAGTAGGAGTGGATGGAAAAATACCCATACGGGATGAATCCTTCAACATTCCTACCCCAATCGACTAGTAAGGAGGAGGGGACTAGCCTAACATGGGGAAGTTATTAGCCGTGGAGGTAGTAACATCCGACGTACAGAAATCAAGCTGATGAATAGTAACAATTCTCCCTAGATGCAGAAATTGGACTGTTTGGAATACTATTGAGGCGACAGCAGTCATGGCATAGAACCAATTTCTTCCTAGAAGGAGGTTGTAATCTAAAGGGGCATCTACCACTTCTACTTGAATGGATATGGTTTTTCTCCCCAGCTCGACCACTAGGGCTGATATGAGACCATGGGGTTGGAAACCCCATCCGTCAAAGGCCTTGAGGGTCATAGGTGATGTTACAAGCTCGGGAGAGCTGAGAGCCTTCCAACAAGACAGAGACAAAACCAAGGTCGAAGCTCCTTCATCTAGTACCATTCGAAAAACTTTATTTCTCACTACTTTCGTAATGATTTGAAAATCAATTTTATGTGGTAATATAGGCTTATAGTTCTCAACATTGAAATGAATCAAGTTGGTGTTATCCAAGTCTAAATCTCCTAATGTTGTCAACAAGTTTTTGCGCTGTGTAGGGCAACTTTGGAGTACTTCTAGGGTATACATTGCACAAGGTGCCTGGGCAAGGTATTCAACCACATTATAAAATTGAGCAGCTTGGGCATTGGGATTAAAGATAGCCTTCCGAAGAGTACTCTTAGGTGGACGCAAAATCATGTCGAGAGTAGGCTTCTCGATAGATAAGGGGACAATAAACGAGGATTCCGAAGAACTAGTAGAGGGATCTTTCCCTGAAGAAGAATGATCTTCTTTCTTATCTGCGGGTTCATCATAATTCTGACTTCGAGTTTGTATATTGATGGTATCTAAGGAAATCATATGAATTTCCTCTGACAAGCTAGAGTTACCCTGATTAGACATGTGGTCTATCAGTTGTTGTTGAGAGGGGAAAGGATCTGTAAGTACTGCGGGTGTGGGATTGGACTTCAGAAATTGGGAGATTTCGTCCCAACGAGGACACTCCTTTGAAAAATGGTCGCCTTCGCATAGCAGACGGGGGTATTTTGCCTTCCTTTTCCCTTTATCGTTATCACTGTTGGTTGGTCTTGGAGTCTCCAGTTGGTTTCCAGGTTTTTTATTTCTATTTTTACCTTTCTTTTTATTATTACCCAAGGTTTGAGTAATTTGAATAGAGTTGACCTCAACGAAAACCTTAGGATTCGAAGGAGTAGGGTTGGTAGTTTGGGGTTGCTTGGTAGGTTTCGCTATGGACAGGGACTGGATTGAGCCAACAATACCATCAACAGGTACTTCTGTTGGTGGCTTGGCGGGATCAATGCTAGGGAAAGGAGCTTGAGGAATCAGGTCATAAAGAGTTCCAGACTAGGAATAAACCAAGTCTAGGTACTAATCCCAACTAATAGTCTGCTCTTCAGTAACGGCACCGCCAATAGCCACATCTCAGGAAATAGGATGCAACAAGGATTTGGTAAACCAATCAACTAATAACTGATCCAGAATAGGGGCCTTAATAAGCCTTCTCCGCCTTATCCACTCATGAATATGATCGGATATGTGGGTGGAGGTGTTCTGTCGCATAGAAGTTAAAAGATCAGTGTTTGTTTCATAACGAATAGGGAGCTGAAAGTGTGTAAGAAACACGGTTTCTAACGAGCCAAAATCCACAAACGAATGTTGTGGGAGTTCAATGTACCACTTCGCGGCTGTATCGGTCAAAGTTCGTTGAAAGAGTCGTAACCGAATGGAGTCATCCATGAGGGAGTTTGAAGAACACCACAAATGGAATGTCATAACATGGTTCTTCGGATTGTCTCCTTGCTTCCCATCGAATTTTGGGATATTCGATTGTAACTTTACTAGAATGGGGGGCCACGAGGGATTGTGTCGAATGGGGTCATTAATCAAATTGGACAAGTTAGGTAAGTCTAAAGTTGCTAGGAAAGGTAACTGTTAGTTGGGTTGCACATACTAGTAATATTGATATGGCATATAATTACCAGTAGGACCATAAGTTAACTGAAAAACAGGTTGTTGTGAGGAAGAAATAACGAAAAATATTCCCGTAGGGGGTTGATTTCTAGGATCAGGACCATTAGGACCACTAAGGCCTCCCGAAGGAGGACCACCAGGTACACTGAGACCACCAGGATCACCAGCACCACTAGGACCACCAGGACCACCAGTACCACCAGGAGGCAGACCACCAGACCCTCCAAAGCCACCAGGAGGTAAACCTCCAGAGCCTCTGAAACCACTAGGCAGAGGGCCACCAGACCCTCCAAATCCATAAGGAGGAAAGCCACCAGGCCCCTCAGGACCACTAGGACCACTAGGACCAAAAGGAGGAAAGTTTCCAGATCCTTCGGGACCATTAGGCCCCCCAGGGGGAGGACCTCCATAAGGTGGTCCTTCGGCACCTCCCGCAGTATGTATAGGTATCCCTCCCATAGCTGGCATGTAAGACCAGTTGGGTTGCCCCCATGGTGTAAAAGTGTTACTAGGGTATGGAATTCCAGCATAAGGCATTCTTGTAGCATTGGGTGGATGATTACCGACAAGTAATTGATAACCATAACCTCCAGAAGTTTGAGCGATTACAGGTTGTACCCCCAAGGGCTAACCTGAACTGGATGGGGGATTAACCACATTAGTATGGGTGGGAGGGACATAAATTGTAAATGGTTCTATATTAGAGGTCTATCCTTGACTAGGTACAATTCTGGTTCCAGATAATGTAGGTCGTGCTGGGGGTTTCCCCCCGGCACTAGAAGGTACTGACGAAACGAGAATTGAAGGTTGGGCCCCAGGTTCAAAAGACCTGGGAAGATTGGGAACAGACATAACATGAGAGGTGGTGGGGGTGGTAATTTGACCTGGGTTGTGTGGTGTTACCGCACGATCTATAATCGGTTCAATGGGTCTCATAGAATCGGCAAGTGAACGATATCCCACAGGAACAGATGTGGAACATGATGGTGTCGGGCCTAATAGTTCATTTATTTGCTTGTCAATATCCTGTGCATGGAGAATGGCAGCATGATATTTCCTATGTTCTTCTTCATCTTCAAAAGAGTTTAAACATGTGCCAAATGAGGAAATGGCTTGTCCTATAGAGGTATCCCAAAATGGAGCGTTGGGACCATATTCCAGATGGGTTATATCGTCAACATGACCTTCCATGGGAGAATGGAACAAGGTATTTCCCTAAGAAGGTTGTTGGACCAAGGGAGGCGAGTGTGAAGGATATGGTACTCCACTTTCTGCAACCACATTATCTCCCACTTGGGAGGTGGTGGTAGCTCCTTGATCGATAGCTTCCATTGGATTTTCTCCTGAACCAAGAGTAAAATCAGGTGGCAAGCCCCATACTCTTCTAGACTGTCTTAACTCAGCCAGTTTGTATAGTTCCTATCTAACCTAGGGTCTAAAAAACTAGAAAACACACCAAAAAATTTCCCTACACAATATATAGGTCAAAACAAGCACACTTAAAATGATAGGAGGAGTTCAAAAAGTCAGGTCTCTCACTAGGATTGTCAAGAAGGTGCCACTCGCGATATACCTTGAGGGTACATGCGTAGCAATCTCCTCAAATGTTGTTTTTGGTGTATGGCTCCAAGCAAGACGACCAAATGGATTTTCTCAAATGGATAGGGTATCCTAGTGGGGTCTCTCGATATACTCAAGGTACGTGGGAGCTTGAATCGGTAGTAGTGTTGTCTAATGCATAACCGTACACAAGGGGCCTTCCAATATACAATCGAGTACGTGAAGTACCTTTCTATATATCTCAAGGGTACGTGAAAGGCCTTTTGATATACCGACGGTATGTGGAAGAACCGTGCGAGTCCCAGAATGTAATGCAGACAAATAACGACAAATCCTACGCTTAACAATGCCCGAACACGTCTCTAACCTATCACTCCAGTTGCTACGTAAATTTTAACCTATAACTACCATTAATTTTAAAGTGGACGGTTAGGTGAATGCATGATGTTTTGATAGAAAAGTAAAACCATGCAGTATGCTTGTGCAAATATTTCACTTTACCGTTCAGTATGCCTACTTACGGGAGGAAAAGAGAGCATTTTCTTTTGTTTCAAAACCTAAAAAATACTTCCAAACAACAGTCTTGAACACAAAATCAAAGACAAGAATTACTTTTCCAAACTGATTTCTCTTTTCTGAAAGCAATGAGAAGGGGAAGAATCTCTTTTCCTAAAAGAAAAACAAGAAGCACACTATATGCAAATGCACTCTATTTTTTCAATTTTCTCAAAACATAAGAAAATCTAACTTAAAACTACCATATTTTTTATTTTGATTGATATAGTTGTAAATGCATAAGAGATGAAAGAACATGAAGATCCTGAAAGCTTATGAAGCCAATCAGAGAACTAATGTCCCATGCTCATTGATGATAACCTAGTCTCAGTCAAAAAAATTATTTTTTAAAGGAAGGAAAAAGAAGTTTACTATGCAAACAAGAAATGAAACCTAGAAGCTAATCTAGTGTTCTTTTAGTCTATATAACAGAAACGAAAAGAGATCTTACTAATACCCTAATCTTTTCAAGAAACATGAAATCATTTCGCAAACACAACCAACAAGCACCAAAGTGAATGAACAATCAAAAGGCCTAATCTAGCTTTTGAATTTCCTAATCAAACCAATCTTAAACCATACAATTTCAAGCCACAGGCATCAGATTCTGTCACACAATCCTGATAGTGCAGGACTGAGAGCAACACAACTCAAATTTTTACAAAAAAAAATGAGGAAAAAGGGCCTTGGAATGATGCCTACCTGGCACCGCACTTCTCAGGTGTTGACAAGGCGGTTCTATCCCAGCACCGCTTCTCGCCAACAGGATACAAGCAGTTGCACCGTGTGCTACCCACTCTGTTCAGGCGGTGGCACCGCTCCTCGTACACTGCATGGGCGCAGTTCCCTATAAAATTCCAAAACACAAAGAGAACGATAGATACAATCAGAAAAAGAATAGATCAAGGTCAAAACTGCTAGATTGAGTATAAAAACAAAGCACAAAAGGTCGAAATGATTCAGATCTAAACAGATCTAGAAGTTTCAAACCCAAAAGGACTAAGTCAGAAAGTAGATCTGACTGAAGAGAGTTGGAGAAGGAGCCTGGATTTGGACAAGAGTTGAGAACTGAGGAAGATCAGAACAACTGATACATATCTCTATTCCCCAATGGAGTCACCAGATTTGTTAGTTGGAATATTTCACCTTCTGTGGACAGTAAGGTGTTCCACTGGTCTGAATGGTTCAGATCCAGAACAAATGAAGGACAAAGGTTGAAGACCCTTCTTGGACGTCGTAGATACCTGGAATGTAATGCTTCGATAGTAACCCTGTGTACCTGCAATCAGCTTAAACATGCAAACACATCAAAGCTACCAGAATATGATCTACTAATCCATGTTAGTGACTAAAAAATCTAACATACATGTGAAATCAAACAACAACAATAATGTGGGATGGAAAGATGTATTAATATAAAAATTTCGATGTTTACAACCAATCAAGCCTTAGTGTTGACATGCATCTCCATGAAACCAAGCACTCTCATCCCCAGAAGCTCTGACTTTAGCTCTCTATGCTCTCCAATGGCTTGGGCCAAGTGATCAATCCAACAACATAACAATACCTTAAGAGTTATTCCCCTCAACCATGGATATGAGCTTGTATTTATAAAGCTCAATAGATAGGGATGGTTGAGATATTAGTGGATGAGGTGGCCTCTAAGATCCTAGAATGAGGGATATTGAGCTCAATTGACCCACAATGATAGGGATAAGGGAGGACACGAGGCTCATGTTCTAGAAGCCTCAAGAAACTTCTCTTTTTCCCTTTTTACCCAGGGTACCACATTTCTCCTTCAATGACAGAGTGGTTCTAGTAAGAAATGATTATGGACTAAGGGCCATAAGCGGTGGCACCACTTGTGGACAACAAGGGATAGGTGGTGTGAACAAGGTACCACTACTGGACAACAGGGAAAATGCGATGCTGGGAATTTTCATGAAAGATTGACAATTAGCATGGGTTTCCACTCCAAGTGCTAGGATTAAGGGAAAATAGGTATGTCAAAGGTCTTATCACATGATGATGACAGGATTTTGGTATAACAGGTAGTCAAAGAGTCATTTGTAAAAGTGTATAAATAGTAGTAGAGGATAGTTTAGAAAGGACTTTTCACTAGCGCATACCTGTTGGGTTATTTGTATAAAGAATTAATTTTTCTATGAATAAAGAAGAATCAATTTTTCTAGGGAAAGGACAGTACAATTGTCACATGGATTGTGTGGATTGCTAATGCTGAACTACTTCTTATTTAGCTTCTATGCAAAGGTGAGGCCATTCTAACTTAATGAATTATTTCTGCAATGATGAATGATTTTAGTTTCTATTTGAAATCTTGTGCATATAATGGGTAATGAATGTTTTAACATTATGAAGCTATATTGTTTAAATTTTATGTTGCAAATATGTGTATGAAATTTGAACAACTACCTGTAGAATTAAATATGCAGCTTTACGATACATTACTCAATTAGATACAAATTTTTCTCCCCTTGGGGATAGATAGAATAGCTTAGAATAGATTAGATTACATTAGTTTTTCTTAACTTAGAAGTGATTGAGAAACAATGATTCAGGTAAGGTGAGAGGTAAGAACCTGTGCAACTCTTCGGAGGTTCTTCTATATCAATCACTTGCATTTAGTTTAGGCACATGCATTTCATCCTTAAACATAAAATCATATAAACGGTGGAATGGGCCGCAACCGGTAAAACAGACATAACCATTCTTTTAATTCTACGGTAGTCGGGCCGCTAACCGGATGAATTCCCCACACCAAATGGTTAATGATCTATTTGGGATCGCTTACTCAAGAGAATTGCTACTATCGGTACCTAGGAGTTTTCCAGGAATCAACAGTTTTTGGTGCTAGAAGGAGGACCGCCAGTGCATGGATGCCAGAGGAAATCCATTTACAAGAAAATATTCCATTGGAGATACCTCTGAAACTAATTTTACTGAATATTTCATTTATGAAGAACAAGGTTCAGAACGCCTTTACCCTGTTCTATTTGAAGAAGTTAATCACTTGAAAATACATAAAATATGTTACATAAAGAAGCTTGGAGGATTGAAAGCAATCCCTGCATTACCAAGAAGGAAAGCTTCCAAGAAAGTACTTTCTTATATTGAAGATTCTATATGGGTGGAAAATTTGGAAGAGTTGGTAGATTTATCCATACAAGAGATTATCTAACCGCTTGATCAATTGGGACTAGAATCCCCTATTTTTCAATCTCTGTTACATTCACCTCTTCACTCTCCTCCACATACTCCTCGTCGAATCATGGCTGCAAAGGCTATTCAACCATCACGAAAAGAAAGAACACCACTCAACTTGGCTGCTCCATTACATGACTTGCCTAAGCACCCAGAAAGGGATTTAACAAAGTTTGACCCTGGAAAGGGCATTTCTGTAGAAGACTACTTGCAAAGTTACTATTTAGCTTTGGAACTTCTAGGTGTTCAGCATGAGGATATTGTATGCAGGATTTTTCCACAGACCTTTGAGGCTAAAGCTTCTTCCTAGTTTTTCAGTTTACAAGCTAATTCCATAACAGATTGGGACACCTTTGAAAGGATGTTTAAAAACAAATTCAGCATTAAAAGAACCATCGCCACCCTTAAGAAATAATTTCTCTCTCTAAGGATGGATAAGAAAGAAAAGGTGCAATATTTCAACCATAGGTTGCTGCTCATCTAAGTAATTTCAGCGCTACAACAAAGCCTGCTGAAGAAAATTTAATAGAATACTATACTTCAGCACTTTTCCCCTCTATATCAATGTTTGTCAAAAGAGCAGTAAAACGCTTGTTAGTAGAAAATTATGAGGAATCTAATAAAGTAGAAGTTGAACTTGACGGCATAAACAAACACACTTCAAAACCAGAGGTAAAAACCTTTAGTGGTAAAAAACCTTCATTGCTAACCAGACCTAAGGAAGAACACTCAAATGAATTAGAAAATATGGTCAATATGGTACAAAAGTTATCAAACAAGATAGTAGATCTAGAAAAGGACAAAGAAGCTAGTTCATTGAAAAAGCAGTTCAAGCCTTATTTCAAGAAAAGAGAAGAAAGTGGACAATCTCAACCGCCTGGGTATACCTCTTCTGTGTTGAAATTTAATGAAGTAGGAATGGACAATTTCTGTATTTTCCATCAAGAGCCTCATTCTGAAAAAAGATGCCCATACTGGATAAACTCAATGACTTTGGTTATGAATCAACTATTAGATTCTAAATTAACAGAGCTTGAGGTTGAAGAAGAAAAGGTCAATGAACTGGAAGAAACACTTGAAGAAAATACAATGGTATTATGGGACTGTGCATTGACACTGGGACTAAATGAAGAGGATCCTACTGAAGAGATTCAAATTTCATAAGTTAATGTTACAACCAGAAGTAAAGGGCCAGTAATGGATGAAAGATCAGTAATGCCTAAAATTAAGAAGATACAAGAAAATATGAAGAATATTAACAGTACTACCCAAACAACACCTAAGTGTGATCTGGTCAATATAAAAGATAAAATTCCAGCAGTCAGTAAGCCAGTTAAGATTGTGGAAAATAAAACATAAAGCAACAAGAAAGGTCTAGTAGAATATATTATGGGGTATGACATAGTAGAAGACATTTAGAAAATGAAAGTGAATATTTCTTTATTTGAATTATGTAATTACACTAGCAAAGAAAGAAGATTCTGGAGGATTTTGATACACAAACTAGTAGTTCCCAGGAATACATTCAATCTGATAAAGAAATTAATGAAGCAAGCATTGGAGGGAAATACAAATCTCAAACTTGGAGATTCTTATTATCTTTTGAGATTTTCAATCATAATGTGCATAATTGTTTGGTGGATTCTAGGGCTTCATCTAATGTCATTCCACTCTTAGTATGTAAAAAAATCAATGGTCAACCTACACGACCCTCATGGAAGATCATTCAGTTGGAAAGATCTGTCGTTAAGGTGATGAAAGAAATGAAAAATGTGTTGATTCGATTATCTGCAGATGACAGAATTTTCCAGTTTATAGATATTATGGTGTTAGATATACCATGATCTTATGGTTTGATATTGAGTAGGGTCTGGTATGCAAAACTGAATGGGTATTTTGCAACTGATTGGTCGCACATGTGGCTGCCATATAATAACAATCAAAATCAGATTAAGGTAATGAGAGAACCGCACATGAAACACAATGTAACTTAATTGGAGGGAAATAATGAACCTATAAAATTCTCATCTTTAGTCTTGGGTAACTACTTTTTAGAGCTTGAGACAAGGAATTATCAAGTTGAAGAAGCCAGTTGTGAGTCAGACACACGGTCTGAACTCCTTCATTTTTCATGGACTGATGATATCGATTGTAATATAGTAAATTTAGTTTCTAACATAGAAAGTAATACTAATCAAGTAGATTTAGAAGATAGATTTTGGTTTTTGTACTTTGATGGTTCCAAAACATAAGAGGAATCAGGAACCGATTGTGTCCTAATTGATCCAAAAAAGAACAAACAATTTCTCTCTTATAGACTAGAGTTTGAATGTACAAATAACATTACAGAGTATGAAGCTCTAGTCCAGGGCCTGAAAAAAGCTATTGAACTCAATGTTAAGAACTTAAAATTTTTTGGTGAGTCCGAGATAGTAGTCAGATAGGTTAGAGACACAATACATTTTCTATCACTGCACCTGAAAGGGTATCAGTCTGAAGTCTAGAATTTGATTGCACATTTTAATGCTTTAAATATAAATTCAATTCCTAGATTAAAGAATGTTGCTGCTGATTTTGTAGTTGTTTCTGCTGCTAGGTTAGTACCTACTAATAAAAAATGTGCTATTGAACTTATTTTCAGATCAACAGTACCAGATAATGCTATGAATCTGAGGGTGTTTGATGATGATGCGCAAATGATCAATTTCCTGACAAATGATGAAACTTTCAAAGACTCTGTGATTGATGATAAAGAACATCAAGCAAATCTACAAAACGATGAAGTAACCACAGGGAACTTTATTCCCAAAGGTGTAAGGTCACTAGAAGGGATATTTGACTTACATAACAAGTTAAAAAATCCATCCAATGTCAAGACTAACAATTCATCTATGCAATATATATTGATCAATTTAGGGACAAAGGTTGATCCCAAATACGTGAATTTGGGAAAGTGTTGCTCACCCGGATAAAGGAGCAGGTTTATCAATTTGTTCCAGCAATCCAAATATATATATTCTTGGACATATGAAGACCTGAAGACATATGACACATGTATCATTCAGCATGTCATTCTCATTAAAGTAGGCGTGAAACCATTCCAGCAACAACTGAGAAAGATGCATCCAAAACTGGAACCTTTAATCCAAAATTAAGTAAAGAAATTACTTGATGCAAAGATTATTTTCAGAGTCAGAAATTCAGAATGGGTAGCCAATTTGGTGCCAGTGAGGAAAAAGTCAGGTGAGAAAATATTATGTGTCGACTTCAGAAATCTGAACAAGGCTTCATATAAAGATAATTGTCTGGTTCCACCAATGGAACAGATTCTCCAGATGGTATCAGCTTCTGAATTGTTCTCTTTATTAGATGGGTTTTCAAGCTATAACCAAGTATTGGTAATTGAGCAAGATAGGCTGAAAACTATATTTCGAATGAATTGGGGAACATTTTCTTATAGAATAATTCCCTTCGGTCTCATTAATGTTGGAGCTACGTTTTAGAGGGAAATGGATATCGCTTTTTGGGGATTGATTGGCCACAATATGGTGGTATATATAGATGATGTAACAATTTTCTCGAAGAAAAGGGAAGATCATGTTTTTCATTTAAAACAGATTTTTTATCATTGTAGAAAATACAGCATATCTTTGAATCCAAAGAAAAGCATCTTCGAAGTATTAGAAGGAAAACTGTTGGGACATATCATTTGAAAAAAAGGAATCTCCATAGACTCGAAAAGAATAGAAGTTATATCTCATATTCCCTTACCCCATAACAAAAAAGGTATGCAATCATTTATGGGTTCTATAAATTTTGTTCGAAGCTTTGTTCTTGACTTTACGCAAATCATAAAACCTTTGCAACAAATGGAAAAGCAGAGTGTGCAATTTAAATGGGCTAGTGTGGAGAAGGTTTCCTTTAATGACATCAAAGTAGAAATAGCTCATGCACCCTCCCTAAGAAGTCCTAATTTTGAAAAGGAATTTATTGTGTACACTTTCGCTTCTGACAACTCACTTGCAGCAGTGTTTAGACAAAAGGGAGAATTGGGAGATGAGTACCCAACATCATTTATGAGCATTGGGTTACAAGGGGTTTAATTTAACTATCCTACTGTAGATAAACAACCATATGCAATCTTTAAAGTAGTGAAACAATTCATACCTTACATTTTAAAAAACAGAACCAAGGTAACAATCCCTCATCCAGCTGTCAGAACCCTCTTCGTGCAGAGAGAAATGGGTGAACGAAGAGGGAACTAGGTGACATCATTGCAGGAATATGATTTAGAGTTCAAACTAGCCAATATTATCAAAGGTCAAGGGCTATGTAATTTAATTGCATAAGGTCATAATGCGAATATTGTGATTGGGAAAAAGAAGTAGAGTTAAATATGATTGATGTGTGTCCTATTTTTACTACTCCCGAATATTGGTATAGAGACCTGGTGCATTACCTCCAACAAGGATATTTTCTAGAGCATTGGAACTCTAAGCAAAGAAGGGTGTTTCGTCTAAAATTATGCTCTTACCAAATAATTGATGGAGTTCTTTTTAGGAAGAAATATGATGGAGTATTTTTGAGATGTCTCAAGCAAGACGACGCTTCAAATTTTGTTAAAGAATTGCATGATGGCCCTGCTGGAGGACACTTCTTTGGAGATACTACTACTCACAAGATCCTTAGGGTTGGTTATTATTGGCCAACATTATTTAAATATGCTCATGCCTATGTGAGAAAGTGCGACATATGTCAAAGAAGCGGTGGAAGATTAGCAAAAGCATCCAGACCATTGCAACCTGTTATTATTTCAGAGCCTTTTGAACAATGGGGCATAGACATCATTGGAGAAATCAATCGGAATTATTCACTACAACATAAATATATCCTCACAACAACAAATTACTTCATGAGATGGGTAGAATAATTTCCACTATGCAAAGTGAACGAGGACGTGGTCATCAACTTCTTACAAGAAAACATCATGACCAGGTTTAGGGTTCCAATTTCACTTGTTTTTTATAATGCATCTTATTTTTCATCCATTAAAGTAACTGAATTCGTTAGTGAAAAAGGAATCAAATTGCATTATTCCGCTAATTTTACCCTTGGGGAAATGGGTTGGAAAAATCAACCAACAAAAATCTTATCAGAATTCTAAAAAATATTTTTATTGAAAATCATAGAAGTTGGCATACAGCTCTCCCCAATGCTTTATGGGTAGATAGGGTCACCTTGAAGAATTCCTTAGTAGTGTCCCCTTATACTCTAGTTTATGGGAAAGAGGCTATTTTTCCGCCAAACATCCTGCTTCCATCATCTTAGTTAGCTCAAGCCTCACGAGGTTCTGGTAGTGGAATTTTACAAGCTCGTATTAACACTTTGTTGAAGCTTGAAGAGTCAATACTTAAGTCTAAGGAAATATTTAAACAACAACAAGAAATTGTCAAGAGATGGTTTGATAAGAGAAAATCTGGAAAAGGGAGTTTTGATATTGGAGACTTGGTTCTAAAGTGGGATCACCCACATGATGAGAAGGGAAAACGTACTAAATTCCAACATCTATGGGTTGGCCCCTTTCAGATTGTTGAGAAGACAGACCCTTTGACTTATAAGTTACAAGATTTACAAGGGAAGGAAGAGAATCTTCCTGTAAATGGCCTTGTTCTCAAACCTTATTTCACCTAGTTTTTTAGGGAGTCCTTGTGTACATAAATAAACCTTTTTTGTTTCTATTCTTGATTTCTTTTAGGTTTTACTTGCTTTCTTTCTGTTGATTTTCCTTCTTTTTCATTTGTTTTTGTTTCAGAATAAGCATTTGCTTTATTTTGATAAATTTGATTTAGTTTAGTTATTTTTTGTTTCAGAATAAGCCAGTTCAATTTATTAGTGCTCGGGGACATAGGAATCTGAACAATTGTCAAATGCTTTTAATCCAGGAATTGCTTATTGGAAGTTATTTATGCAATATTTTGATCAAAGATAAGATTCTTTAAATTAATAGACTGTTTAAAGGAAGTATTTCAAGAGCACATTGAAGTCCTGTTTAAATCCTGTAAAATAACTAAGGTATATGAAGTTTAAAATACTATCTTGGGGCTCCATCCACTTTCACACTAAAATTTGTCCTAGGAAGCTTGCTGCAAAAGACCCACAAAAAGGAAGCAGAAATGACAGGTGTATGGTATTCAAAATAATCCCAGGCCACAAAACAAAAGCCAAAAGGATTAATATAAAGACTAAAGATTCCCGAATAGAAAGTGTGTATCAAGAAGATATACTGAAGAAATAAATCAGTAAAATATTGGATTGCTCAAAAGGTTATTCTCCGTCCATGAGCTGAAACACGTCATCACTCACGCAAAAGGACATTATGGATGGAAGAACCTAAATCAAATCTCAAAAGTAAAAGAAGCAAGAAAGGAAGACTCAAAAGACAAAAGTCTTAAGCATCAAAAGAATGCAAAAGGCATGGGAATGAGGAACAAATGAATGCTTCTGTCTAAATCTGCCATGATCTTGTGGTGTCATATCCGGAAGCAACCAAATACAGAGGTAAGACAAATCTCACATTTTGGCCCCAAGAGAGTTATCGCGACTTCCAATCCTGGTTACCATACCCCAAGGGACTACAATAAATGTGATGCTCTAAATCTTACATTCCTAGAAAAGTCTAGACTCTTAAATGATCTTGAAAGAATCCTAGGATAGGTTGCTGTAATCAAATACCATATAGCAGTTTTTGTTTTGAAAAGATAGCTTTTTCATAGATTTGTGTTCACTGGCTAGTCGCCAATTGTTACTGCTGCAACCGCGCCCCAAAAATTTTCACATTTTTGGGCCCCTCCTTCAAATTTTTAGCTTTTATCCTTTCTTAAACTACTTTTTCTCCTTAAAGTTTCTTTCCATGACTTAGTTTTTATTTCAACAAGTCAGAAAATCCTTTTTCCGCTAAGTTAGAACTTAGATTTTGCTTCCGATGTGTTGAATGAACTCATCGATTCGATCTGACACGTCGGGAGGACTCAACTTTACCATCTAATATGTTTATGCTTGTTGTTTTCCAAATCCTAAATTCTTGCGGGAGAATTTGTTGAGCTTTTACCGACTATGTCCATGAAACTTAAGTTTCCTAGTCGACACTATCGGTGACACTTGAGTTTCCTTGCCGACACGTTTGGTCTCAGAATTTTTCGTCGAAAGATATTGCCAAGTGGATCCGATAGTATTGGCAAGACTCAACATTTGACACCGAAGCTATCGGCAGGAACTCATGTTTTATGCCCGACGTTGTTTCTTCAGAAGCTTTTTATAAGTTTGCCAATGGCCTTTCCTTCGGATTTTTCAAGCAATTATTTGCTGACATTTTTGACATAACTCAAGTTTTTATGCCGATGTGTTCGGAAAAACTAAAGGTTTACGACTGATGTTTTCCCGCAGAACCTTTCGCGAATGATGCCAACAATGTGTTTTTCGGAGGTTTTTGTGAGTTTCCAAGACAATATTAGAAGAACTTAGACTCTAGGGATGACACTATCACGGATGACTTATTTTTCAACATCGATTCGGTAAAATTTTATGATGGGGTTTGTGCTTTAGGCGCCAAAACGGTGTTTTTCACATGCATGCCATTAATTGCCCAGCTACCGCATTTATTGAGTTTTTTACATTTTTTTTCTATATATATCGCTATTGTTTTTACGATTTATTACCATTTTACTTAGTTTTAAACATGTCTATTCTATGATTTCCACCTGGAGCCCATAGATTGATTCACCAAGCACCATACCCTCGCCATCGTTAGCCAGGTAGGGTTGAATCCTTATCTTTTATTGTTTTGTGTCAAGAGGTTTGATAAAACAGAGTTTGGGGGGGTTTAGGGTTTACGTGGTTAGGTTTTTTCCTTCGTTGTCTGGCTTTCAGGGTTTTTAAAAGACATCCCCTAGCCCTTAGGATTTTTTCTTCACCTTCTAACCTTCAAAAGTCACACGGGACTGGTTGAGATAGAGCTTTTGGCATCACTAAGTTTTACCTAGTTTGTTAGCTCGGCCATGTTGATTTTCACCTACTTCGAACCATCTGTCTTCGCCGCTCAGGACATAGATATGGGTCTGTCAGACCTCCAGTATTTTATTGGTGAGGTTGCGGAAAGTCGAGTGTTTCACCGACTGTGCCTCATCTGGTTTATTTTTATTAGCGGTGATAGAGGATCAGTGGGGGGTTTCGCACTTAGAGGACCATCGCATTTTGGAATCTGGCCTAGATTTCCTATTCATAAAGCCTACCTTTTCTTATGGTCGGTGCTCTGATTTATGAGGTTCTTATGGGTTTGGGTCAACCTAGGGTTTCGATTTTCCCTTAGCTTCAAAATACAAAGCCATTTCTGTGTTTTTCTTTTTATTGTCTTCTTGCATATAAAAGTTAATAAGCAGAAGTCTCGATCTTTTAATGTTTAAAGCAAAATGAATCATGGTTGGGAAAACCTTGTAAGAAAAACTCGGACAGTTAGTGTGTAAGTCAAATCTTGGCCTGAATCACAAAATGAATCATTTAATGAACTAGATATCTAAATCCCAAAACAATATTTAGAGCTTGCACCTAAACTAATTATTTCCATTCCAGTTTTGACCTAATATATACCTTTCCACAAGTTAAATTATCTGGATAACCTACATAAATTTTGTACATCATAGGGTCACTTTGGATGGACAAGGATGAATCGGTAAAGACATTTTAATTGTTCTCCATCATATTAAACACTGAATGAAATCTTATTTTTTGAAAAGAAAAAAACATGAGTTGTTAGCTAGGTTTCATGGATATCTTTCAATATTAAAAGTATTTTTCAGTATATCCTGCTGATATGAATGCATGTTGTTTGATCATAGTAACACTAATTTATTTCTTGTTGTGGTCATGTTACAGCTTTATTCTTCACACCACACCATGCCAAAGAAGGGCGGAAATAAGAAGGCCAAGGTCCCTGAGGATGAATTAGACTTGGAGGTTTTTCCCAGAATGGAGATTATTTAGTATGAAGACATGAAAGTTGTCCCAAGGTCTAAAACAAAGTTTAATGGGGTCATATATACCATATGTTAAAAGACCAGAACATACCAAATGCTGGCTTAGAAGATATGCCTTTATATGTAAACATAAGAAAATCAGGTATCACAAAGGTAGCCACATGCCCCCATCTCTTCCCTTGTGTTGAGGTGATCGGATGGATCCTACCTCAAGCAAATGCAAGTAGTATGATTATTTCAAACATCGAAGGACAAAATTTTTCTTCCTTCACCCCTGCTTATATAAGCAAGGCTTGCAAACTAATCGCTTCCACAAATCATGATGACAGATGAGTGGATAAACAGCTTGAGTCTAAACGTCTTTGAATGTACTAAGCGAATGATGGTAGCAGGGAAGCAACTATGCCAGAAATCCTATGGCGATTACGAGACTGCCAACTTAGGCACTACCTATAGGCTTATAGCCCTGATGCTAAACAAAATATTTGGAATGGAAAATGGGAAGTTCTATAAGATGAGTTGGATCCCATTGATATATCATGTGGCCATGTAGGGAACTATTTTTAACTGGGAGGATATTGTAGCAAACAACTTGTTTTCATGTATAGCTACTCCACTAGGAGGCCTGCTTCAAAGAAAATCAAAATTTTACATGGGTTCGTATTTGATTGATTGTATCTTATGCCTACACCCATTCCCAAAACTAAATTGTAGTTGGAATGAAACCAATACACCCATCTATGTTTCATATCATATTCTATGGGCTCACAAGTACTCCAACTTCTACAAGCTTATTTGTGAAGAATTTCTTATGCCTTTGCACCAGCTGATTTTTCTCGAGGAGTGCAAGTGTATGTATGAGGGTGCAATGGAATTTATATGTGAGTATGGGGACTATTTTTTCTTTGAGGAGGGAACCTATATAAGTATTTACGGAGGAACTAGATCCCCATCACTACGTCCTAGGTATGCCACAGATTACATAGTCCATAAGGAGGCAGTGAGACAACTTTTCATAGATCGATTTGGAAATTTAATTTTTGACATGAAGAAGGCAGTTTATCCACCAATTCCTTTCTGTATTCACAGCAATAAATTCTCAAACGTAAAAAGTGTGATAGAATTTGTAAGCAATCTAGAAAATTTCCACTTCGGCAAGAAGAGTTTCCATAGGAATAATTCCCAAGGAAAGGTTGCAAAACATTGTGCATTTGTAAAAGTACATTTTGATTATTCTGATCATTAGGACAAGGATGAGGAGGTTTCCAGAAATGTGTGCAATATGTCTTCTTTGAATAAGCGGTTCAGAAAGAAGATCACAACCATAGGAGGAAAAGGAAGCAGCAACACCACAGAAAAACAACAACAACAGGAAGAAGCTACTAAGAAACGAGAAGAAGAGGCTCGAAGGTTAGTAGAGGAAGATAAGAAACAATTATCTGAAGAGGATCAAAGAAAAAGGGTGGAAGAAGAGGAACTACAACAAGAACTAGAAGGAGAACAAATTTGAAAGGAAGAAGGAGAATGACTACAAAGAGAATCATAATAAAGATTGCAAAAGGAAGCTTAACAAGTAGCCAAAGATTTAAGAAAGAAAGAACAAGAAGATAAAGACAAGGAGAGACTGGAACATGACACTGCTCAGGATAATCCATAAAGTCCTCCCTCTACATCAAGTGACACAAGAACAGGAGGTCACCTCCCTCTTGCAGAGTTGGGATTAGAGCCTTTTACTCCGTCCAAGCATCATGCCATGGATTGCCTGGATATGGTATTCTTCGACCCAAAGAAGAAAACCATTGTTTGGAGATCGGAAAAAATATTAAAGGTTGGTACCCAGCCTGATGTAGTCACAGTGACAAATAAAACCGTCATGCAAGGCACCAACCAAGATCCAAAATTAATGGCATCGGTCAACATCGCAACCGCTCAAGCGAATGCCGATAATATTGACAAATTGATGGGAAATGCAGATCAGTACAAAGAAAAGATGATAAGAATGAAGGACACTCTAGTTAAAGAAAGAGGAGAAGGCCAAGAAATGAAAATGAAACATGAGGCAACTCTTTTATAATTTGAAAGACTCCAAAATGCATACCAAGCTTTAGAGCGAGAAAATGAAGCATTGGATATTTCAACTACAATCATGGACAGAGAAAAGAAGGATTTT
Organism: Pseudotsuga menziesii; assembly: GCA_001517045.1. Taxonomy (NCBI): domain Eukaryota; kingdom Viridiplantae; phylum Streptophyta; class Pinopsida; order Pinales; family Pinaceae; genus Pseudotsuga; species Pseudotsuga menziesii. The sequence continues at coordinate 251,788 of LPNX010742864.1, forward strand.
GAAAATTAGATTTCAGAATTAGAGGAGAAGAAATCCACAGCTAGCAAACAAGCAGAAGAGCTAAGATCCTGAGTAGGAAAGCTGGAGGCATAGAGCAACTCATTGGAAACTCATATTAAGACAACCAATGAAAGCAAGCTTGATATCAATCCCTTCTGAGAGTAAGCCTTCCTAATCCCGAGGAAAATATATCAAGTCCAATTAAAACTTGCGGAAGAGGTATATAAGATCAAGCAAGCAGAAATAAGATTGCAATAAATTTCAGTAATATCAATTGATTTCATAACAAGGTTACTATAAGTTGCGGAAAAGGTTCAAGGGAAGATGACCTGGATAGAAGGTAATACAACATTTCCTGAGCAGTTTCCGCAAAAGACAGCAGAAGTTTTGAGAATAGAACTGGAACTTCTAGATTTCAATTGCAAGTCTGCTTTGAGATTGACCACTAGGGTCGAAAATACTTTGGAAAGGTGCGCATATTTTTACAAGAAAATACAAATAATGCATTATAAGTGCCAGACCTCTTCAGTGGAAAAAATCGAGGAGTTTTCATACAAGGATCAACACCTGAAATATCTCCAGGATAGATTACGTGAGGATGAATTAAGCATACAACAAATTGAAGGCATCACTGAAAAAGAGGTAAAAGATTGGATTGCAAAGGCATCGATTAGAAATTGTCTCCTGGAAAACCTGTAAAGGGTAACCCCACCCAAAATGGTAGAAATAAAGTCACAACTGGTTGTCCACGAAGTGACTGTAATATTATTGGAGCCTTTAGACTACAAAACTATCGCTGTATAAGCTGATGCGTGGGGTGAATTCATTGGAAGACCAGTTGGACCCTCTTGAGTTTTTGTCTTATCTACATTTGGCACTTTATGTAATTTATTTTATTTTATTTTCATTTTCCTAGTGCAAGACACCAGAGGACAAATTTTGGAAGTCGAGAAGTCAGGGAAGTCCAAAAGGGCTAAGGTAGTAAAAGAGTCATTTGTAAAAGTATATAAATAGGAGTAGAGGATAGTTTAGAAAGGAGTTTTCACTAGTGCATACTTGCTGGGTTATTTGTATGAAGAATTACTTTTTCTATGAATAAATAAGAATCAATTTTGTTGGGGGAAGGACTGTACAAGTTTCACATGGATTGTGTGCATTGCTAATGTTGAGCTACTTCTTATTTAGCTACTATGCAACTGTGAGATTGGTGTAACTTAATGAATTATTTCTACAATGATGAATGATTTTACTTTCTATTTGAATTCTTGTGCATATAATGGGTAATGAATGTTTTAACATTACGAAGCTATCTTTGTTTAAATTTTCTGCTGTAAATATGTGTATGAAATTTGAACAGATACCTGTAGAATTAAATATGCAACTTTACAGTACATTACTTAATTAGATACAAATTTTGCTCCCCTCAAGGATAGATAGAATAGCTTAGAATAGATTAGATTGCATTAGTTTTTCTTAACTTAGAAATGATTAAGAAGCAATGATTTAGGTAAGGCGAGAGATAAGAACCTGCACGGCTCTTTGGAGGTTCTTGTGTATCAATCACTTGCATTTAGTTTAGGCACTTGCATTTCATACTTAAACATAAAATCATATAAACGGTGGATCGAGCCACAATCGGTAAAACATACTTAAACGTTCTTTTAATTCTACGATAGTCGGACCGCTAACCGGAAGGATTCCCCACACCAAACCGTGAACGATCTAGTTCGGATCGCTTACTTGGGAGAATCCCTACTATTGATACCTGGGATGTTTCCAGGCATCAACAAAACCCAGATATGTTCACCTAGTGGTAGCAAAACATGTGATGAGGTACCTGAAGGGCATGTTGCATTATGGTATCATATATGCATCAGATGGTGAGACCAGATTACATGGATTTCCATACTCGGATTGGGCAGGAAGTGTTGAAGATAAAAAGAGCACTTCAAGATGTTGCTTTAGTTTGGGATCAAGCATGATCTCATGGTTCAGTAGAAAGCAGTCCAGTGTTGCGCTTAGCACATTAGAGGCTGAATACATTGCAGCATGTTCATCCTGTAGCGAAGAAGTATGGCTTCACAAGATGTTGGAAAGATTATTTGATGCACAACTAGATGTGACTGATATCCATTGTGATAATCAGAGTTGTATTAAGATGACAGAAAAGCTAGTGTTTCATGATAAGTCGATACATATTGAAATTAGATATCATTACATTCGGGATATGGTGCAGAAGGGAGCTGTAAAGCTCAAGTATGTTCCTATAGAGGAACAAGTAGAAGATGTGTTTACTAAGCCTTTGTCTCGTGTAAAGTTTGAATACTGTCTAGACAAGCTTGACGTAGTTCGAAAGGACCTCCCTCAAAAGAGGGAGTGAGGAAAATGAAGTAGGTTTTCTGTTGCAATGGTGTGGCAGCTCGACCTAGGGTAGGGCATGTCTAGATAGGTTTGTTGGCCTGAAAGGGTTGGTAATATAGACTAAGACTTGTTCGATCCTATGGGGATTAGTATGTCTGGATAGGCTTGTTGGACCGAAAGGGTTAGTAAGCTGAACAAGGCTCGTTTGGTCCCCAGTAAGATCCATCTGTCTGACTAGGATTGTTGGCCTGAAAGGGTTAGTAAGTCAGACATACACCCGAGTGGATCTACCAGAGAACCCACCATGATGCTGCTTTAGATGTCCTAAGGGAAAGATAATGAGTTTCCAACACTCCATGTTGATACCACCATTCCCATGTTGATGAAGACGATGAGATTCCAACACTCTGTCTTGATACCAACATTTTCTATGCTAATGATGTTGAGGTTGGTTCAACGTTTCTATGTTGATGATGTTGAGGTTGGTTCAACATTTCTATGATGATGATGATGATGATGATGTTGTTTCAGCATTTCTATGCTAATGGTGATGATATTTGTTTCAATATCTCTATGTTGACAATGCAAATGATGATCTAGCATTTATTTGTTGATGATGTTGATATAGCACTAACATGCTAACGATGATGTTGTTGTTTCAATATTTACATACTGATATTGCAGATGATGATCCAGTATTCACATATTGATGTTGCATATGTTGTTCCATTATTCACATATTGATATTGCATATGAAGTTCCAGTATTCACATACTGACATTGCAGATGAAGATCTAGTATTCACATGCTGATGTTGCAGATGATGATGTCCCAATATCCATATACGGATGATGTCCCAGTACTCACATATTGATGACGATGATGATGTCTCGGTATTCACATATTGATGATGTTGATGATGATGCAGTTCCAGATTGATGATGAAGATGTATGATGTTGTTCCAAGACTTCATATGACATATAGAGACTCACTATCCAGTTGTATAGTTGTGGTGTTGGTTGCTACTGATGAAGAATACCTTCCTAGTTAAGAGGGAGTGTTAAAATATTGTAACTTCAGAAGATATTATATTTGTATTGTTGGCATTCCTTCTTCAGGAGGTGTCACTGACGGTAATTGGTCATGTAAGAGTCATTGAAAGAATCAATGTAAGCCTTCGGATGTAAGTCAGGTCAATAATACCCATGAGTCATTGCAATAATTATTATTTTAGTAATTTACTTGACAAGTCATCCTAATTAGTTAGAAAAGTCGACCCAGTTAGGTTTTAAGTCAATTCAAGAGTCAAATATAAATAGTGAGGCACCTCCTTCATTTGTACTCACTTCACTCAAGCAAGTTCATTGGAGGGAGAAGAAGAAGTGTGCCACGGAGAGAGAAGAGAAGTTATCTTGGGGTTTTACATTGTCTTGGTTGAGTTCTGTACTAAGGAATTTTTGTGGGGTTTTATCCCTTGTGGTTTCCTCAAGGAAAATATCGATGTTCTTTTTGTTGTTGTTCTTGTTGTTCTTTCAGTGATCCTATTATTGTAAATTGTTTTAGAATATCATCTAAGAAATTATGAAAATTTAACAAAAACAAATTTATAATGTATTTTGAAATGAACATTAAGTAGTGTGCATAATGTAAAAATATTATCTTCTTACATTGTTCGTCACTTAATGAGATGTTAAACATAGGTAAAATGTTAAAGTTATGCACAATGTTGTATCCACTAACTAACCCACATGTTAAATGGGCTAAGTGATAGTTGAAGATATATGGCATTGAAGTGGCACAAGTGATGCGGGAATCAAAAGAATAATGCTATGCTAGTAAGCATTATTTAGAGAGTTATTAATTGGTTTCAAATACATTTTTATGATGTTTTGGCAAGAGCATGTTCTACAAGAAGCATGGTTACCCAAATTGGTTATTTGATGGTGTGGTCCCACTAACAACAACATTAGCATAGTATGAGAAATAATAGGGTGTTGACCCTAGTTCTATCAGGGGGTGGAGGCATTTCCCATCGTTTATCCTCTGAAACTTGGAGTCATGGGAGGATTTTTCTATGGTGCGCTCCCCAAGGTGTGTGATGATGAGTGGTGGGTTCCTACTGGGGAATTAGCTTGGTTGGTGTAGTCAACACTTCCACTTGTGGAATCTATCTAGAGTTAGGTCAATGTAGTTGACGCTCCAAGATAGTCCATCAAAGGAAGGATAGGATGTGGAAGATAGTTGTGAATTGGAAAAAGAAGCATGTAGTTAACTAATGATGTTGTGGGATTTAGTTATAATAGCTTGCTTGTTTGTATGTGGGTTAAAAATCTTGCTTTACTCATGTGTGATAAACCTAGTATATCGTGTAGTTGATGTTGTGTTATTGTGATCTAGTTAATAATTATTGTTAGATGATGTGGTTACTAAATTATTTCAATTCATGCTTGCTTGTGATAAATAAGAGTTATGCATTAAAGGTTCATCATGTTATCATTAGTACACTCAAAGGCTATGTAAGTACTAGCTACACGTACATACCTTGTGCACATGCACTGGTATTATTTAAATATAAACTTATTATTTAATTACATGATTAATTTTATTATGATTATTTGTATTGAAGTTATTGGGTTAACAATACATTATTTTATGAATGAAAAGTGTACATCATTTAATATTCATTTTTGCTTATTTAGATGTATTTAATTTTAAAATCTATTGGGATTGACATCGTAAGATATATTCACAATGTTTTAGCAAGGTTAAAATTATTAGATTTAATTTGATTAGTTTGTTAGTTAAATATCAATCAAAACTAAATGAATGATATGAATAAGAGAGATTTTGAGGTCTAAAATGGACCTCCTAAAAAAATAATAAAATATTATAAGTATGTCAAAAAATATATATATTAATAACACACCTTTTACATTACAATCTATGTAAACCATAATTACATTAAATTAAAAAATTACATAAAAATGAAACTAATAAAAAGCAATACATTAATACAACTAAAAATAAAAAATATCAATACAAATAAGTTTCTAAAAAAAAATTCCATTTAACCATTAATATTTTAAAATAAAATATATCATTCAAAACATAAAGTAATCTTTAAAAGCTCACGTATAATATATAGGTCACGTATTCCTATACGCCAAACTTGACCTCGTGATATTTTATGTTAAAATCATATACTCTAAACCAAATCCATATATGTTAAAATCATATACTTTAGCCGATTTCTGGCTTTCAGTTTGGTTGGTTTGAGTGAATCTTGTTATTTGGTTACCTATATAGGTTTCTTGGAGCCTTCATTTTGGGATTATGCTATAATATCTGGAGTAGATGTGATGTGTGTTTCATTCTAGCTCTGTCTGTGTTGTTTACTGCCTGGTTTTTTATTGGGGTTTTTCGTGCTACTATTATGTCGTTGCGGGCGGTCAAATCTTTGGCCCGCACTCCGCCTGGGCACTTGCAATGCTCCAAGCAGGGCATTGGAGTGGAGAAGAGGCTCTCTGCCACATATTTGCCATTTAATCTGGGCGATTCGGGGACTGTCATTGGTCGGGATGATCATTTGGATAAAGTTTCTTCCCCTCTGGAATGTTTGGATGATGTTGGTTTGGGTGGGAGACTTTTGCCGAACCCATTCCTTCCTTGCCCAGTTGTTTCTGATCCTGTGGGTAGGCCGCATTGCTCTCAATTGAATATAGGAGAAGATCTTTCTGTTGTTGGGGATTACTCTTTTAAGATGGTCTTGGGTCTTAGGGATGTTTCTTCCCTTAATTCTCAGCCGTCTGGAAATTGTGTTTTGGTTGAGGATGGGTCTCAGCCTTCAGACTTGGATGCACATTGCCAAGCCTCTCTATGCTTGGGGGGATGTGAGAACCCTTTACCTGCTTGTCAGATGCTTGGGACTAGTTGTTTGGATGGGATATTACATTCTTCTCCAAAACAGGGTCATCTTTTGGATTCGATGGGTTTTCAAAATTGTGAAAGTGGGCATTTTTTTGATTATCAGATTGATAAGCCTAGTTATTCGGTTATTCAGGTGGATGGGATGGTTCAAGAGGTTTGTAAGAGTGCAGATTTGGGAACTGCTTCCTTTTCTGATGTTAATAATAATTCTCATAAGTCTATGGATTCTGATAATGAATTGGATCCTGAGCCTCATTATTCTGGTAACATTGGTCCATCTAAGCCTAAGAGGAGGATCCCTAAACCTATCAAGAAAATAAATCCAGTCTTAATGAATTTGGGGGAAGATGTGCTATTAAATGATATAGTTCTTACTAATACTGTGACTTTGGTTGGGAGGTTTGGAAGGCATAATTACAATGCAGAATCTCTTCATGGGTGGGCTGTTAGGGTTTGGAATGGGATTACCAGTTCTATTCCTGAGATTTATATGCTTCCACGGGGGTGGATAGCATT
>LPNX010742864.1:262702-285671 GCA_001517045.1 Pseudotsuga menziesii
CACAATCTCTACATGTGGTATCTATTAGATCAATTTTTGTAGAGGAAATTGATCATTCATATGCTTGGGGTTATTTTGATGGATCTGCTGCTGGGGATCCAATGATTTGTGGGGCTGGAGGTATTCTGTACTTTTCCGATAGGCATCATATATCTTTCAAAGCAGGTTTAGGTTTGGGCACAAATAATTATGCAGAATTATGTGCACTTAAGCTTCTCCTTAGGCTGGCTAGGATGCATAATTTGGATAAAATACAAATTTTTGGGGACTCCCAGCTTGTTATTAATTGGGCATCTGGTAAGTATAAATTACAAAATCTTGAACTAGCCTTGATTCTTCAAGATGTTCACTATTTATCGAACAGTCTTGATTATGTGTCTTACAAACACATTTATAGGGAAAGAAATTCCAAAGCAGATTTGTTGGCTAAAGCAGGGGGTAGCATTCATGAAGGTTTTTGGAGTACACATGAACAGAGAGAGGCAGAATCCACAGAAATTTTTCAGGTTTTCTAAAGCTGCTGTAGCGTGCTGTCTGTCATAGGACAGATTGCTGGTTCTTGATGATTTTCCAGATATGATGCCAAGGCTGATATTGATTTGCATTTTCTAGCATTTGGTGATCTCAAGCAACAATATTTAGAGCTTGACTTGCGGGCTGGTCGGCCTCCTATTTATGGTACTGAATGGTTTTGGAATTTTATTTTTCATCTTTGGATGGTCTGGAATAGGCCAATTTTTAGCTGTTGTTTATTTTATCAGCATATGACTTTTATGAGACTTCATCAGCATGCTAGTTCTGCTCTGATATTTTTGCTTTTGATCACTAGTCCCATTTTGATCTGACCTGATTTATCAGGAGTGATGATATAAGTCTGCTAAGATCAGACTTAGTTTTTTTTCATGTTTCTACTGCTTTCTTTCTGCTGGAAAGTTTTTTGGTGAACAATATGATCTGATGATTTAATGTATGTAATGTACTTTAGATTTGGATTGTGGATTTGTGCTCTTTCTGAGGCAAATTTTGTAATGACAACTTCTTAGTTGTATTTTTGTAAAATGGACTATGAGGACCATCTACTAAATGTGAATAAAGTATTTACGATTTTTTTCCTTGGAAAAAAAAAAAAATTATATTAAAGTCACATAATCCTATATACCAAACTCGAACTCTAAAGTCACATAATCCTATATACCAAACTCGAACTCTTTATTTTTTATTTTAAAACCAGACTCTCATATATATATATATATATATATATATAATCTACCAAATTCACGTTAATACTTCATCACGTGATATTATATAATAATAATAATATGGTATGATACTTCACATACTCTAAACCAGACTCACATATATATTATGTGCCAAATTCACGTTAATACTTCATCACTTGATATTATATAATAATAATAATATGGTATGAGAAAAGTTAATATCATATGACGATGATATAAAACTAACGTTTCAACAAATATTATATGATATATATTTAAACATAAAGTTATGAACTCCTAAAATTAAATATCATATGATATATTTTCTAAAACTTACGTGAACATAAATTTTTACACTCTTAAAATTATGTATTAATATTAAATAAAAATGTGAACATTAAAATAATTTTATAATATGTGAAATCTTTGTGAAAAAATAATTTTTTTTTAATATTTTATTAATTTTTAAATATTTTAAAAATATGTGAAAAAATAAAATGTTTTTTAATATTTTATTAATTTTTAAATATTTTAAAAATATGTGATTTGTTAGGTGTAACTGTTTTATTTTAGTATTAAATAAAAATGTGAACATTAAAATAATTTTATAATATGTGAAATCTTTGTGAAAAAATAAAATGTTTTTTTAATATTTTATTAATTTTTAAATATTTTAAAAATATGTGAAAAGTAAAATGTTTTTTAATATTTTATTAATTTTTAAATATTTTAAAAATATGTGATTTGTTAAGTGTAACTGTTTTATTTTATCTTAAAAGTATAAACATTTTTTTTTCAAATTTATGTAGTATAGAGGTATATGGATATTTTTCTTGGTATATATATTCTTTTTTCCCAAAAATTATGAAAGGACAATTATATTATTATATTGAAAAAGTGTGAAATGAGTACTTTTACTTTATGACTTCAAAAGTATTTAGAAAACTATCATAGTTAACTTATATAGGTTTTCGTCCACCAATGAAAATGTGATAAATAGCATTTTAACTCGAGCAATGGCACATCAACCATGGGGAATGACTAACTCAAATTCACTTGCTTATTTTTTTTATACTGAATTCCCCATTCCATTCCATTAAATAATAAGTGCTATGAAGCGAGCGAAGCGATAAGGTAGTTATTACTTTAGAAGGAATTGGATATTAAACTCCAAGTGAGACTGAGTTCTTCTACAGGACCAATCCAAGTTGTAATTATTAAGATTTCTTATTGCTTAGATGATATTCTAAAACAATTTAACATGGTGAGATCATTGAAATAACAACAAGTACAGTCACACAAAAGAATAAAAAAGATTTATCCCGGGAAACCCTCGTGGGGGAGAAAATCCAACAAAACTTCCTTAGTATAGAACTTGTTGCTGCCTTTCACACACCTGGGTTACGTGGCAGAAATCTTCAAGCCACTCGGTGTGCCCTTGGGGGCAAGTCTCGAGTCAAGGCTGTCACCTTGTTCTTCACTCCTCCGTTCAAGCTAACTTCTAATGAAACCAAGGGGGGTAGGCCATATTAAATTACTAAGTCTAATTACTTAGTGTGATGGTGTTATATTGATTAAGTTGTTTAGGAGTTTTGAAATTAACCAGTGGAAACAAAAGATAACAAGCTGCAAGATTTAAAGCAGATAAGCACAGTAATGACACTCAATATATATATATATATATATATATATAATTGAAAGAAATGATCAAATAAATCACCAGTGCCTTAAATGGATTCAACAAAGAAAATAATGTGCTTGCATGCGCTTGAATGAATGTTTTGCAAATGTCTCTTGGTAGATTTTAAATTAATGTGGAATGTGAAGGAATTAAATTAGGTGAAAAGGGGACTCCAGATATACCCGAGGGGTACTTGGAGTATGTCCAAAAGTGAACCTTCACGGCTACCCGCAAGGTGGTTTGTGGGCTAGAACGAAGTCTCGAAGACTATTGTTCATAACGCACCCGTCAGGGTGTGACAGAGATCGGCGCCTCGAGGTCATTTTCCAATTGTTCCCACTCCTTTGGGTATTTTGCCACCGTTTACAGTTCATTCAAGGCGTTGGATTTTCGCCTGATGGTTTGTCAATTTGGGAGGTGAAGATTAATTAATCTAGTCACTCAAGTGTTTTTGATGCAACTTGACTGATTGGACGAACTGCAGCCAAATACAGAGCATACACACTGGAGTCTTTGCTATTTTTAGAAAATTTTAAAAGAGGTGTTCTTATTAAAAACAAAACTCTCCAGGAACCTCTTTTGGTCCAAGCGGACCTCAATTGGGGAATCAAGGAGGGGTTAATTTTATTGCTTGCATGAAAACAATAATGAAAATGAAATCAAATATACACGACACCGGTTTTCTAATTAGTTCTACCATGCATCTCTTTCCCCTTGCGGGTCACTCGGGAAGTCGTGGGGTAAGTAGTATGATTACTTTTGAATTGAAAATATGGAATAATGCGAAATATTATAAAAGTATACAATCCTGCATGTCAATACTAAACTAGAACAAAAATAAGGTGAAACAATGTAAAAAATAACACGGACGCGAATCCCCCCAGGGGGGATGGTGAATAGGCTCGAAAGAGCCTATTAGAAAAGTTTTTTCTTTTTATTAGCAGCAATTACAATATCAGAAAACTGAAAGTAATCCACTTGGTCCTTATATGGAATCAGACCAAAGGTTTACAAATTGCAAAAATTTGAAATTTTGGGAATACAGAGACCCCCTGGGGGGTTTCGAATGGTCCAAAAATGATTTCCGGACAGCGCCTCCTCCTCTTTTATGTTACACCTACTAAAAACCAGCAAGCTTATCACAATTAAATATGCCTGAAAGTACTTTTGGATGAACAAACTTTTTACCCAAAAATTCTAAGTTAAAACTAGTTTTTAAAGAAGCGGAAAAGGAACCAAGGAAAGCAAGATTTCCTTGGGATCTTGGCCTGCTTTGTGGGAAGCCAATATGAAGCACTTAAATTGCTGAATATAAATTTTTAGATTCTAAGGAAACAACCATGAATTCAACAAGCTTTAAATCTACTTTCACAGCCTTGAAAAATGACAATTTTCCCTAAAACTAGATCTAGAATGCTTGTAATTTTTTTTAGGAATGAGATCTAGTTTATGAGCTTTAAGGAAGCAAGATATATGTAAAATAAAATTTGAAATTGATAGATCTAAACAATTTTAAAGCTGCAAACAAGTAACCGAACTGATTTTAGAAAAAAATGAAGGAGGAAGAGGAAAAGAAGAGCATTTGTTGCCGGGGAATGGATCTGCAAAGAAGACTAGTTAGTGGAATGCCGAGGGACAATGCCTTCACAAAACAGTCAGATGCCCAGTGGAGTCAATCTAGATCCACAGTTCTTCCAACCCCTGTTACTTGAAAACTAACAAACAATCCTGCACAAAACCTTATGAGATCTGGATAGAAATATATGAAGAAAGAGAGGGATTACATGCAAATAGACTTATTTAAACATGTATGATCTGAATCTTTAAGAACATATACTATGAGATATTGAAAAACAAGTAATCTTACTTGCCTAGATATACTCCTATTGATTTAGCTGAATCATTAAGCCAGACAGGATTCAGATGCAGAAATTGAGAGAAAGCCAACGGTAAAAAGCTGCAAGACAATGTTAAATCCACACATATAAAAGCATTACACCGATTTGGCCTCCAAAGCTTCACTTTATTCCAATAGCAAAATATATACACAGTATTACAACATCAATAGCTCCTCAATCCAATTATAGCTCCCTTGGAAAGGAGGCAGCCATGCTTTATTTATACAAAAAATTGAAACCCCAGCCCTGAGGGGGTGCAAATCCCAAGGAGATAGAGACTACAGCTGCATGTGGAGTGAATCTGGGCCTAATCTGTGTCTAATTGAACCTGATCTAAGTCTCATTGAGTGCAACTATCAATCGGAGAGTTGATCTGACTGACACCTCAACCTGTTGACTGAAGCATCCACCAAAACTCATCTAGATGAGCCCAAATGCATGGAGGAGAGAGGGAGGGCAAAATTCCCAAGATTGCATGCTATGGTGCACACCCAGATCTGCCCAGATCACCTCCTTCAATCAAGGAATTTTCAGATCGAGTCAATCCCAAGCCGATGAGACTGATTTCAGTCAAATCAGAGCAAATACCAATGATTTAGGATTTGGGGTTTTCTCCATTATCTAATTAATTCATCAATGAAATAATCAATATTTGATTTTTAGGGATTTTTGACCTAAGTGATGGACAAATCACTCAAAACTTAGAAAAGTGGGTCTATGGGTTTACATGGTACTCTTACCTTGAAAATGATTACCCCCATGACTGAAACTGATTATTGAGCCCACTTTTATTACAAAACCATTTTTTCCAATTAGACTATTAAAAAATAGCCTAAGTTTTGTGGAAAAATTAAAAATTTTAAAAACTTCAAAAATTAAAAAATTAAAAAAATTATAAACCTAGGGGGACTTAGACATGTTCATATGACTCAACCATGATGCCTAGCATGTTTATACATTGACACATAGACTCTAATAACCTCAATAGGCCTAAATGCCAAGCCGGCCACCCCAACTTTTGAGGTATTGAGTGAAAAACTCAGAAATTATAAGTCGTTTATTCAACAACCAATTGTAACCAAGGGAAAAAACACCCTGGGCTAATCGGATTGACAAATAAAGTCTATGAGACCGAGTCTTTTACAGACACTATCATGCTAGAACATTTATTACAACTCCCCCGAGGGGGTATGAACATGTGATATAGTACAACAAGCACTTCTAAGAAGCACTTTCGAAGGTCTTCTGAAGTCCGAACAAATCATCTTTGTCCGGTTCACCGGGCTCACTTGATAAAAACCACTAAGTACAACTTAGGTGGTAACAGAACTCAACCAAAATAGTGTAAAACGCAAGACAACTACTTCTCTCCTCTTTCTAGCGCACTCCTTATTTCTCTTGCAAACTTGCTTGAGTGAAGTGAGTACAAATTAAGGGGGTGCCTCCTTATTTATATTTGACTCTTGACTTGTCCTAAAACCTAACAGGGTGGATTTGTTTAACAAACAAGGCCGACTTGACAAGTAGGACACCAAAATAATATTTATTATAATGACTCAAGGGTACTATTGACCTGACTTACAGCTGAAGGTTTAAAATGATTCTTTCAATGACTCTTACATGACTAATTACATCAGTGACAACTCCTGAAGGAGGAATACAATTCACACAACTAGAATATCTTTCGAAGTTACAACACTTTAACACTCCCTCTTAACTAGGAAGGTATTCTATATCAACAACCACTACTACCATTGTACATCTGATTAGTGAGTTTCTATATGTCATAGGAAGTTTTGGAACAACATCATACATCTTCATCATCAATCTCAGTATGAGAATACTGGGTCATCTTCTGCAACTTCTTCTGGAATATCAGTAAGTTGATACTGAGTATTTTTCTAAGTCTTCTTCTACAATATCAGTATATGAATACTGAGTCTCCTTCTGTAATATCAGTATGTGGATACTGAGTCTTCTTCCGAGTCTTCTTCTGTAATATCAGTATGTGGATATTAAGTCTTCTTCTACAATATCAGTATGTGGATATTGAGTCTTCTTCTACAATATCAATGTGTGAACATTGAATCTTCTTCCTTTTCTGCAATATCAGTATGTGTATACTGAGTCTTCTTCTGTAATATCAGTATGTGAATACCGTGTCTTCTTCTGCAATATCAGTGTGTGAATACTGAGTATTCTTCTTCTTCAATATCAGTATGTGGATACCGATTCTTCTTCTATCATATCAGTGTGTGAGTATTGAATCATCTTCTTCCATATCAGTAAGTGAATATTAAATCATCTACCTGCAACATTAGTATGTAAATACTAAAGCAATAGCATCATTAGCATGGTAGTGCCAAAAAACTCATCATCAACAAATAAATGTTAGTTCATCATTTGTACAATTAGTAAAGTACTGAAACCACCTCATCAACGTCAGTACGAGAATACTGAATCTATCGCATTAATCATCAATATGAAAATACTGAAACTATCTCATCAACATCAGTATGAAAATATTGAACCTACCTCATCAACATCAGTATGAGAATACTAAACCTAACTCATCAACATTAGTATGAAAATACTAAAACTACCACATCAACATCAGTATGAGAATACTAAAACTACCTCATCAACATCAATATGAAAATACTTGAAACTACCTCATCAACAACAATATGAGAATACTGAAACTACCTCATCAACATCAATATGAAAATACTAAAACTACCTCTTCATCATCATTATGGGAATGTTGAATATTCCTCATAAGTATCAGTATGAGAATACTGAACCTACCTCATCAGTATAGGAATACTAAAACCACTTCTTGCACATCAGTATGAGAATACTGAACCTTCCTGGTCAGTATAGGAATACTGAAACCACTTCTTACACATCAGTATGAGAATACTAAACCTGCATCATCAGTATAGGAATACTGAAACCACCTCTTTCCCTTTGTCCTCTTGAAGCAGCATCATGGTGTGTTCCCTGATAGATCCACCTGGGAATTTTGTATGACTTACTAACCCTTTCGATCCAGCAAGGCTAGTCAAACAGATGGGTCTCCTTGAGGACAAATAAAGCCTTGTCTACCTTACTAACCCTTTCAATACAAACAAGCCTATCCAGACATATAAATACCCCTAGGATCAATAGGCCTCGATTGACTTACTAACCCTTTCAGTCCAACAAGCCTAGCTCGAAATACCCTACCCTAGACTTAGCTACCACACCATTGCAACATAGATCCTTCTACCCCTTCTAATCCCTCTTTCGAGGGAGGTCCTTTCAAACTGCACTAATCTTGTCTCGAAAGTATTCAAAATTTACACGAAGTAGAGGCTTAGTCAATATTTATGCCACTTGTTCCTCTGTAGGAAATACTTGAGCTTTACATCTCCCTTCAGTACCATATCCTAGATATAGTGATATATTATTTCGATATGTTTTGACTTATCATGAAACACTGGTTTTTCTGTCATCTTAATACAACTTTGATTATTGCAATGGATATTAGTTACCTCTACCTCTTTATCAAATAGTCCTGCCAACATCTTGTGAAGCCATACTGCTTCGCTACAAGTTGAACATGATGCTATGTATTCAGCTTCTATGGTGTTGAGTGCAAATATTGGTCTGCTTTCTATTGAACCATGAGATCATGCCTGATCCCAAGCTAAAACCAGGGATGATTTTAAGGAACCATACTTATTTAAGTGTATAAATATTGGAGAATATTACCAATTCTTAAAACGCCAACTCTAAAATGATTGGCGATATTTTTCAAAAAATATTTTAATTTCCAAGGATTTTATATCGTTTATATAATAATTTGGTGATTTTTAGGGTGAAAAATTTTTANGAACAGGGCTTCAAAAAATGCAAAATGGTGAATCTTTTTTGGGAGAAAAACATGGAAAAATAGCCCACTGGGATAAAATTCGCCCCTAAAATTATCCTTGGCTAAAACAACATCATGAAGTGCTCTTTTTGTCTTCAACACTTCCTTCCCAATCTAAATCTGTAAATCCATGTAATATGGTCTCTCTATCTGATGCATATCTGCGACCATAATCTAACGTTCCTTTTAGATACCTCATCACATGTTTTTCTCCTACTAAGTGAATATGTTTGGTATTCACCATATATTGACTCAAGTTGTTTACAGCAAAACATAAATCCAGTCTTGTATTGGTTAAGTAAATTAGTGAACCAATAATCTGTATGTATAAGGTAACATCCAATGTCTTCGGAGAATCATCATTTAAGAGCTTCAAAATTGTTGTCATCAGAGTAGTCATAGACTTGTAGTCCATCATCCCAAATCTCTTTAGGATCTCTATTTCATATTTTTCTTGGTTGAATAAAATATCGTCTAGATACTGTCATACTTCAAGACCTAAGAAGTAGTGCATCATTTCAAGGTCTTTCATCTCAAATTCTGCAACGAGCTTCTTCTTGCATTCGTTGATGCGATTGTCTTCACCTGTCAAAATAAATCATCTACATATAGTAGTAATATCATAAGCCCATCATCCTCAACTTTGTAGTAGAGGTTGGAATCTGATTTACTCTTTGTAAAGACTAAACTCGTCAGGAAACCATCAATTCTTTCATACCACGTTATGGGGGCTTGCTTTGGCCCATACAATTCCTTCTTAAGTCTGCATACATGGGTTTTATGGTTACCTATCTCAAAAAATTGTGGTTGTTCGATGTATACTTCTTCTTCTATTACTTCATTTAGGAAGGTTGTTTTTACATCCATCTTATGTAACGCCCACTTCATTTTTGATTCTAAGGCAAGAATGGTTCTAATTGAGGTGTACCTTGTTATTGGTGTAAAAGTGTCCTCATAGTCGATTCCTTCTTTCTGGGAGAACCCGCAGGCTATGAATCTTTCCTTGTACTTCTCTATACTCTCTTCTGCTGAATGCTTTTTTTTGTATATCCATTTAAAGGATACTACTAACTTTTTCTTTGGTCTTGGTACTACTTCCCATACATCATTCTTTATGATGGATTGATATTCTTCAACCATGGCATCTACCCATTCTTTCTGCTTCATTGTTTCTACAAAGAACATAGGTTCTTTGTCAATGAGGTTGCACATCAAAGCCACATAACTAGGGTATGGCTTTGGCTTATTTATTTCTCTGATGGTTTCTTCAGGGACACCAAATATTTATGCTTCTTCAATTACTTCTCTTTCCCAGGCAGGATTTATTTTGTGTGAGATCATCTCACTAAGAATTTCTTCAGGTCTCTAAGGTTCTGTCATGTCATGGTCCTTAGGTATATGTTCTTCCACCTCGTTTATGGTTGGTTCAGAAGCTTCTGCATATCTAGGAGTTTCGTTATCCTCTTCGAATTCCTTATCTTTCCTTGATTTCTTGAAGGTTCTATCTTCGTCAAAAGTAACATCTCTAATTATATCAATTTGACAGTACCCTTGGATATTGATTCAGTAATATTTTGATTGCTCACTATATCCCACAAATATTCCCTTATTTCCTGAAGGATCCAACTTTGATCACTTCTCCTTGGGAATGTGTATGTAAACAGGACAACCAAATATTTTTAGGTGACTGACTTCAGGCTTTTCTCTAGTAAACATCTCTTCTGGATTTTTATTCCCAAGGGCATTGTGGAAGATTCTATTATGCACATATACTATTTTTATAGCTTCTTCTTCCCACATATACATAGGTAGATCTCTATATTGGAGCATTGCTTTTACAACTTCCATGATAGATCTAGTCTTCCCATCTTCCACGCCATTTTGTTGTGGATTGTAGGGAATGGTGAGATCCCTCTTAATCCCAGCTTCTCTGCAGTACTCGTTGAATTAACCTAATGTGAATTCTCTTGCATTATTTGATCGTAAAGCCTTGATCCTATTTTCGAAGATATTTTCTACAAGAGCCTTAAACTCCTTGAACTTTTCAAATACTTCATCCTTCTTCTTTAAGAAATATATCCAACTTTTGCGGTAGTAGTCATCAATGAAGGAGGCATAGTAAACATACCCACTTAATGAATTAGTTTGCATTGGTTCACAAATATCTGAGTGAATAATGTCTAGAATCCATTTTGATTTATTGTTACTTCTTTGATAAGGGCTCTTGGTATTATTTCCTCATGCACATCCTTTGCACACTCCTTCATGGTTTATCTGAATCTCTAGAAAGCCTGTCACCACCTTGCTCACAATTGGTAATGCTTTGTAATGTACACGAGCAAGCCTTCTGTTCCATAACTCACACGGGATTATGGTTCTAGTCATCAATGTTGAGTTTACATGTCCCTTTAGCTTGTAGAGTCCACCTTCTTCAACTCCAATCATTATTGCATCATCTATAGTTTTTCCTTTTGTCCACATAAGAATTTCACCATCTACAAAAGAAACTCAAAAACCTTTCTTATCTAATGTTAAGATAGAAAGGAGATTCTTATTTATCCCTGGAACATACAGGACATCCTTCATCTTCATGGAATTTCCTGAGTCTAGTTTATAATAGGATTCTCCCATCCCTTTGATGGGATATTGGCAATCATCTCCAAGCATTAATTTGTGTGGAGAATCCTTCTGTTCAAGAAAATAAATTGAATCCTTGTAACTTGTCATGTGCATGGAGGCACCACTTTCTACTAGCCAAGTATCATTCCCAGGTGAGACTAAACTTGTGAGTGCTGAGATTAAAACATATTCTTCACAGGAGTCTTCATCTTCTTTAGTTCTTTCTTCTTCTTCTTGATCATTGTCTTCAGTTGTATGTGCCTGAAATCTTTTGTTCTTCTTATTGAGTTGGTATTCCCGCATGGGACAGTTTATGGAGATGTGTTCCATTTTGTGACAAGTGAAGCATTCATAGCATGAGAAGTCTTTCTTGAACTTCTTATTCTTCTTAAATCCTTGTAATTTTCTGGGAGGATCATAATAACTCTTCCTCTTGTTCTTACCTTTGGTATGAATTACTAGGGATTCATCTTCACCATTATTTAGTTTCTCTTCTCTTACTGTTATTCTTTATTCTTCTTGAACACATTTTCCCCATAAATGTTGGAACTTGGTTAGTTTTCTTCTGGAGCATATTCCTCGAATGAAAGATTCCCAATCTCTTGGAAGTCCATTTAGGGTGGTCATTACAACTTCCACATCTTCTATCATATCTCCAATAGATTACAGTTTCTCCTTGATATGAGATACTCTTGTGAAGTATGAGTGCATAGTTTTTTACTTATGAGCCTTGACACCTTTGAGTTGATTTCTCAAAGTCATCTTCCTATTGATGTTCCTTCCTTCAAATAGGTTGGATATGGCATCAACCATTTCCCTTGGTGTTATCCTTGAAGATACTTGAGAGATTAAGTTATCTTTGATGGAGTCAACTATGATTATTTTATCCTTGATCATATCCTTTTTGTGCTTGGCCTTAGCTTCATCTCCTTCAGGTTCTGCAACTTTCTCCTTTATGACTCCTTCTAGATCATTTTCTTCTAATATGAGCATGATCTGGTACTTCCATGCTCTGAATTTCTCAGCACCTTCAAGCTTCTCATATATATTGGTATTATTTTTCATCTTTAACAGAAAGAAAACCTCAGATGGAAATAGGAGAGACAATACTTACTTGGAGAAGACTACTCTTGGTTGAACTTCTTTAGGATGACCTAGGGTTTGATGGTAAAACCCTAATTTTCTATTTGGAATCAATTGTAGTGATGAGTGTTGGAAAATATGTGCCTCCCCGAGGAGAGCTAGACTATATCTTCCTTTTTTCTAAGATTGATGACGTAACCTAAAAAAATGTGAAGCCCTAGTTCTTCTCGGTAGAAGTGTTAGGACCAAAAATGAAACTTCTCGAAATACAATTCTATCTTGACAGAAAGATGCGCCCTCCTAGGGAGATTTGAGTTAACCTTGTTTTCTGGTTTATCTGTCAAGGGAATTGTTCAAAACAATAAATCCTAGTTGTACAATGTCTCCTTTCAAGGTGCCTTTAATACCATGATAATTTTTCTTATTGCTTAGATAATATTCTAAAACAATTTAAGATATTAGGATTAATGAAAGAACAACACGTATAGTCACACAAGAGAACAAAAAAGATTTATCCCTGGAAACCCTCGTGGGGGAGAAAACCCAACAAAACTTTCTCAATATATAACTCAATTAAAATAGTGTAAAACCCAAGACAACTTCTTCTCTCCTCTTTCAGGCGCACTCCTTCTTCTTTCTCTTGCAAACTTGCTTGAGTGAAGTGAGGACAAATGAAGGGGGGGACCTCCCTATTCATATTTGACTCTTGACTTGTCTTAAAATCCAACAGGGTCAAGTTGTCTAATTGACAGGGTCGACTTGACAAGTAGGACACCAAAATAATTTGTATTATAAGGAGTCAAGGGTACTATTAACCTTACTTACATCTGAAGGTTTACATTGATTATTTCAATGACTCTTACATGACCATTTACATTAGTGAAAACTCCCAAAGGAGGAATACAATTAACACAACTAGAATATCTTCTGAAGTTACAACATTTTAACAGTAATGGGGTTCTGATTTGTTGCACATTCAACAATGAGCATCTTTTCAAGACCTACAATATTTACCTTGACAAACACAAATTTGACATAATCAAGGATCTTTATGTACTCAAACTAGGTGTCCATCTCCAAAATCCAAATGTCGAGGACTTCAGGTTGGGTGAACTATCATAAACGGGCACTTCACATTTTATGTGCCAAGCAGATGATTTCTCTCAATGATATTGATAACCTTCTTTGCTAACATGATAGTGATGTTACCGAGTCCCACCATCATTTCAGTAAGAGTTATCATTGCCATATCTTATGTGATCATTGTTGTAGAGAGGAAAAAATAATCAAGTTGTCATAATCTATAGGAGTTTGATTTTTTTAATCTATAAAATTACAAGAACAATATTCCCTCCAAAAATTACAATACCTCTATAATATTTTGTTTTCATTTATGCTTTTATCTTTTCACAACTAAGCCTTTTATGAGCTCATATAAAAAATTCAAACATATAGCATTCAAATTCTCTCCTACAAAAACTATTAATGATTAAATCATGAAAACATGTTGACAATGGATCATCACAATAAATAAATGACAGGTGGGAAAATTCTATGCAATGTCTTGAAAATTGACTACCGATGCAAATAATATAATATGCATAGAACTTGCATAGCCACACCCAATAGCCTAGGATGCATGGTTTTGTAGGAGATTTAAGATATGAATGTGAGGTCACCACACAATAGAGGATGAGTGTTTTGTAGATTGGAGTACTAATCTGAGAAAATGGGCCATGGTTCTACAATGGAGGAGGTCACATTTAGGCCAACTTATAGGTGCATAGAAGACTCAAACATATATATAGAATATGAATTGGCACTTTTTAGAGTGATCCGATGAATTTTGAGAGGATCCATCATAACAAAACCAACTAAATTCATTTCATCAAAATATGAGAAATTATATACATCTGATGGTTATCCCTTTAATATGAAGTATAGTAACCTGACCTCTTGGCTCATCAGGTGTTGTAAATGTTAAATCTTCTTCTTTCTCTTCATCTAGGATTTTGATGATCATAGAATTTTCTACAAGATCCTATAAAAATTTCAAAAACGCCATAAAATTTTTGAACCTCATAGAAAGGATTTTTTAATCAACCTTGTTCCTAAGATTAGCATTGGATTCATGAAATTATTGGAAATGATAATAAATACTTTGATCATATCCCAAAGCCATAAATTTAGCAACTGCATATTCATCACATTGAGATTAATGACTTGAAATAGACTACAATAATTGTCTCAGGATTCTACCTATTGCTTTAGATTCAAGGAAAACCTCACATAAAGATAGTGGAACCACATTTCTCTATAAAGAAGACATAATACATGACCATTATATACATATAGAGTAATGGCCTCCGCTAAACACCACATGTATTCCTCATGCATGTGCTCGTTGAACATTTTGAAGTTTCCCTCACACATTTGGTGGATTTCGTAGATATTTTATTTCTCTGATATCTCTATAGAGAAATTCCATGAAGGTATTCACAACATTTAGGACAAATAAAGGATCATAGATGGATTCTTGTTGCTCCACACCTTCGTCATAAGTCTCATTGTAGTAAAAAGGAAAAAATGAGAGTAGATACTCAAATTTAAAATTGGATAGGAAAGAAATACAAATAGATAATACCCTAACCCAAAGGAGTAATGGAACTACTCTAATACCAATTATATGGGAAACCACAATAAAGAAAATTTATGCACCAAAGCTGTGATAAAAGCAAAATCTCTAACCAATTTTTTTTATTAAACAAGCATTAGCTTATATATCCCTTACATTAAGGAAACTAACTCAATAAACAAGGAGACAAGATCTCATTGGATCTTAAAAATTAGCATCTAAATTTAATAATAGATCTAATAAGAACAAGATCCCAACCCTCTATGGGAATAGGATAAAATCCCATCTAATCCTTGAGAATAGGAACCTAAAAGGCTACATACAACAAATTATTATTAATAATAATAGGCACACCATGCAAATAAGTTTATGAGATTAATGTCTCATATGTAAACATTAGCTAAAAAATATTTACGTTAAATCCTTATTAGCTAAAAATGAAGTATTCATGGCACTAAAAAGGAAGTTATTAATGTTAACTTTAGCTAAATTAGGTGCTAAAAAGGTAGTGATTCTTGGCACTAAATCCAATGGTAATAGTTCCAACATTTGCACTAATTTTAGCACTAGGCCATGAAATAATGTCAAATTTATTTAAAAAATATAGCAAAATCACTAAAAGGTTAGTGGAAGCAAAAAAGGACGCTAATCACAAGGTTTTGTTGTAGTGCTTAAATTTTAGGGATTATCATTTCAAAGACTAGGTCAGTTCCTTTGAACCAATTCATTAAACACCATATACATTAAATAAGGATAAGGATCATTAATCAATAGAGTTCTTGTCATTATCGGTGTTAAATCCATTAGACAACGGGACATTGGACTCGACAATCCATAATTTATAACATTTAAACATGTTAAAGATTCTAACGGTGGACATCATTAAGTATTGATGAGGATATCAATGCAATATAAAATGTCAACATTTATATCAACATTTAGACGTTTTCACAATGATAACAAATCATTCTCTAGTTCATCAAAAAAACTCAACACAATAATCCCATATGGTTCTAAATATGGAGAAAATAACTAGTCTCTTTTCATCAAAGATGGCATGTATGTTACCTTGACACGGTACTAAAACAATATCATTCATTTTCATTGATCCCACACATCCCATAGTGTTGTAACCAATGGATTTGATAAGAATTTGTAATGTTCCTCCATACATATCAACAAAAATAGGTTTGTTGGTCTAAATGTTCACTGATGGAAACAATATGATAATGAATTTTCCACTTTGTTAGACCATATCTGCAATAAGCACTTCAATTCATGTATGCAATGATAATGTTTCATATTCCTATAAACAACATAAGTCAACCTTTCAATATTTTAATCCATAGTCTAGATAAACATTCCTTTCTACAATATATCATGGATTCAAGCTCTTCATGCAAAGAAAATTCCTTGTGTGTTAATGTACCTCATCACACATTTTCATGTTTATGTCAATTAAGCATAACTGGCATCATACCTTCAACCATATATAATAAATCATGCCATATTCTAAATTTTCCTTAGAGGCTTATCCAAATATCACCTTGATAATCACATATCATATCACAAATTGTACGTTTTACTTCCTTATCATATGGATATATGTAGATGTTTAAGGTTAATGATCTCATTATCATGCATAAAACACTTCAATCCTTGCCTTGGAATGTGATTGATTCTCATGGAGGTTATGCCATCATTTATAAATTATTCTTTCACCTACAAACTTAACACCTCAAAGCACTCACAATCATGGATATGCATAGGGGTATCAAGAAACTTAAAGGTACATACCAATAGTATTGAATGGAAAACATGGAAAAAGTCATCATGTGAGAATAAAAAATAATTCAAAACAATTCTTTAATCCATGCATGTCAATTACACCTTAAACTTTGCAATGCATTGTTACATGTTTAGAAAGGGTAAGGGGGTTGAGTTCTTTATCCATTTAAGGATATAAATTTAAATTAAAAATCATGTTGCAATTAAATATTTAACAAATTATACATCTATTTTAACTCTTTAATATATCCTTCAATTGATCCAAACTCACATTCATGTATATCAACCAAATTTGTATAGGTAAGGTGGATTTAAGGAAACCTTTTTCAAGGGAGGTTAACAAATAGATAAAAAAAATAATTTTCTATTATTACAAATCATCATTATCATTGTAAAATAACTCAAAAGGTGTATCATAACCTTCCTTAGTATTGATACAAAATTCCTCTTTCATTCAACCATTTAAACCCTAAAACATAAGCAAGATTGACCTAAAAGAACACCTATAGGACATGCTTGTGATTGTTGTAAGGGACAATTGAGGCCAAGGAGGCACGATCATAGTTTTGTGAAGGAAAGGTGTGAACATTCACCATTTTTAATAAACAAAAGGAAGGAATACACATCATAATGTTTAAACATAGAGAAAAAAGGGGCCATGTTTATCATGTTGATTCTAGTACCGATTATAGTAGGCTTGAAATTCATTCATAGAGTTAAACATAATTATACATAAATAAGTGGCACTCAACACATCAACACAATACACAAAAATTTACTCTAGAAACTCCTATTCTAGGGAAAAACCAGAAAACTTATGAGATTAGGATGCACATATTAATCAAACACTCATAACAAGTGTTTTACAACCATGATTTGCTAAACCACAAATCACACTTCATTACATTTCATTATTATACTGTTTGCATAGCCATTACTTCTTATTTATAGATGCAATACAACCAACTTCTTATTAATGGATTTCCATAACTTCAAAACCACTTTCATTTATTTTGTTATAGTCGACTTGACTGGGTCAACCTTGGTCAATCACCAATTGAGATTTTGGTTGTTCCATCAAATTCATGTTGACCAATAATCTTCCTTCAACCAAACAATTATTCCAATTAGTCAGTTAACTATATTTCCACCATTTGTCGACCTATGACTCCAGTTGACTTATACCAGTCAACTATTGACTTTTCCAGTTGATTTAAATGCAAAGAATATAACAATACCAACGTTATCCCACTTATTGTCTTCTTTACATAAACATGAGATTCAGAACTTTAGTTCACTTAAGCAAGGTTAACAATCCCATCATTTCCCTACATCAGAAAAACCTCTTTGTGATTTCCATCTTGTTCAATGTGTCTACAACATTCTTCATCATGTATACCTTTTCCAGGAACACCATATGGTCCTCCACCATTTCTCTCACAAAATGGTATTGTACGTCAATGTTCCTTCTCTTCGAATGATATGCTTTGTTCTTCATCAGGGATATTTCACTCTGACTATCACAATACAACCTAAAAACATTCTAACCAAACTCAATATCTAAACACAATCTCTATGACCAAACAAATTTATTGCATGCATGAGTAGATTCCATGCATTTAAACTCAATATTCGACAACTCAACGATTGACTACCTCCTACTCATCCAACCGACTACTCTGCCTAATAACTTGAGCATGCATCTTCTTGTCGATCATATATGGTTGATATCCCCAACCTAGTCAGAATTGAAAAATCCATGTACATTGATTTCCTTGGTGTTCTCTAGTTATCCTCCATAACAAATTTCAAAATCCATTATTCCATGCAAATACTTGGATACTCTCCTTACTACAATACAATTATATTTTTTAGGTGTCAACATGTACCTACTTTATAGTCCCAGTGCATGGAAAATATCAAGTTGAGTATAGATGATAGGATACATCAGACTACCTATAGCACTAGCATAGGGCACATGTGACATGTACTCTATTTCTTCATGTGACTTAAGACATTGTTCAATAAATAGATAAACTCCCATGGGAATAGGAAACTTGAATGGTATACTCTCCTACATGATGAAACATTCTAGAATTGTCTCAACATATTTTCTCTGACTTAATGAGGGTCATCTACCCTCTCGATATCTCTCTATTTCCATGCCAAGAATGAAATTTGTTGCTCCAATATCCTTCATGTAAAACTTGGAGGACAACTGCATTTTTACCTCTTTAATCAGATCCATGTTATTTTTTACCAACAACATGTCATCTGTTAGAATATAATCCGTAGAGATTATTGTAAATAAATAAATAAATAGTAGGAATCCGAAAGGGCTGGGCGGAAGGTGAAACCCAACCGTCATATGTTTTGTATAAATATAGGCATTTGCATTGGAATAATAATCAATCGGGAGTTATACCTATCAGTGGTATCAGAGCAGGGCTGTCTGCCATAACTCCTGCCTGCCATTCTGCGTGCCAGACCTTCATTCTGCCATATCTATTTCAGGCTGCTTGCCCATCGCCAGTCTGCCCCTGCGTGCATTCATTATGTGCATTTTCTTCTCCTACGTTTGATGTATACCTAACCCTAAGTTGTAACCACGATCTCCATTCAGTTTTCGTTGTTGCTGTATATTTTTTATATGCATGATATCCTGCGATCTGTGTGAATATCCTGCGATTTGTGTGAATATCGGTGCGACTATGTGACAGTCATCAAGCTGAAGCTTTTCCCAAGTCTTAACTAAATTGTTGATGAATATCCCATCAGAAAGCCTCTTGTACACAAAACGCTCAATCTGAAAATCACAGTTCTGAATGTCCGCCTCCTTTTGAAACAAAAACCCTAATTTGTGCCCTAATTTCTCTCGTGACTAATATCTTTGACTGCATGTATGCTGCGTGAATGGTGAAGCTGTGCGTTGAATGGTGAAGCTGCGTGAAGCGTGAAGCAGTGCGTAGAGCCTGTTGAAGGTTGCATTGGAGTTGGGAGAACGTGGAGGCATAAAGGCGCTGAAAATTAGATACGTAAAAAAAAATATGTGCGTCACAGAGGCGACACCATTAATGGTTTGTAAAAATCTACTTTGTCGAATCTCCCACATGCATGCGATGAATATCCGATGCCTTGAAATTGGATTCTGTTAGATTTTAGACATATTGAAGCTGAATATTTGAGAATATGAAAAAGCGTTCGGTAGATATATGACATGTTGGCGCCAACAATCTAGCACTTTTAAAAATACATGCGGCAGATATGTGGCACTGTCGATGGTTTGTAAAAATATATTCTGTTGGGTATTTGGAATGCGACCATCGAATATCCAATTCCTAGAAATTGAACCGGTGTCAAATATTGAAGATTAGACACACTATGAATATCAACGTTGTCGAAATTTCGATCCAAGACTAGCGTGAAGACCTGCGTGGAGAGTGAATCAGTTCATGACCTTCTGCTGCTGCGTGGAAAGTGAATCAGTTAATGACCTTTACTGTTGAGTTTTTTGTGATCTATTGCTGCCTTGAAGACTGCTCCAATACGTTGGTGTAATGAATGCTCCTTAGACAGCGTGGAGGTTGAAGTATATATGCTGCACTGATATATGTTGAAGACCGAGCCTGAACCCTAACTTCTGTTGAGTTTTTTGTGAAGAAATAAATACCTACAAGTGGTATATGTAAACCCTATTTCTGCATAACCGCTTCATCTTTTCTGTTTTAAAAATGATCTCATTTTGATATATGTAAAGAGTCTGCGAGCTCCATACCAGCAAGCGTTGTTGAAGAATAATGAATGCTGGAGAGTGCTGCGATTTTTGCTGTGTATTTGCTGCTGAAGACTGATATATTGTATGCTGCATATTTGAAGACCGATCTCAGAGACTGAATACTGAGTCTGATATATTGCTAGTGACTGCTAGTGATTGATATATTTTGTATTAAATAAGCCTGTGTATGACTGATATATTTTGTATTAAAGAAGGCCATTTGGAGAACAAAAGACAAGAAAGCTTTAGCAGTAATCACTGCCACAGTTAGTGAAGAGGTGAGCCAGCACATATTGCCTGCAAAATCATGTTTTGAAGCTCTAAAAACTTTAAAAGAACTGTATCATTCACACTCTGAAATGGAAGTTATTCAACTAATGTTAAAATTATTCAGTCTTGAAGTAAAAGACAATGATCCCATGTTAGTTGCCTCTGAAATTAAAGCCATCATGCACAAGATTCAAGCCTCTGGTATGAAACCAGATCTTCCTCTTGCAGCATTTGTAAAATCTTTGTATCCTACTCACTCCAACTATCTTGAATCGTTGCAAGCTAGTGACAAGTTCAAATCACTAACATTTGACACCCTAGTAGAAAACATAGCTGACAGAGAGAAAGCCTTTGGTAAGAAGACAACTGAGCCTACTGGAGAATCACTTTGCTTTGCTCAAAAAGCAAAGAACCACACCAAAGACCAATCCAAAGATCATCCCAAAAGAGAAAGCAGCAAGAGAGGCAGAGGAAGAAGAAACTTCAGAGGCAGAGGGGGCAGAAATAACTTCACCAAAAGATCAGATTTGCAGTGTAAGCGTTGTGGAAAGACTGGGCACACATCATATCAGTGTTGGGATTCATGGGACTCCATCAAAGACAAGCACAACCAAAAGAAAGATGATAATAAACATCAAGATGCTAGTAAATATTCTGATTCTGCTCAGTGTATTGTTGCACATTGTAATCTTGGATTTAATGAAATGACTTCTCTTTCATCTTACAAAGATTGTTGGCTGCTTGATACTGGTGCAACATCACACATGACATTTAGAAAAGACTGTTTTGAAGAACTTAATGAAACAATAGATGGCATAGTTTACTTTGCAGATAAGTCAAGTATTAATCCAAAGGGAATGGGCACCATTCGACTGAAGATGCCTGGATTCCCTAATTTCTTGTTGAAGAATGTTCTCTATCTTCCAGAGTTGCAGAGAAGCCTGCTGTCCATGGTGGAGATTCAACAGCAAGGCCATTCCATCCACATGTTTGATGGAATCATTGAAATAAGAAAGTCCTCTGACAACCAAGTCATCATGACTGGATATGAATATGGAAAGCTGCTGAAGCTCAAGGGTTCATCCGCAAGATTTCAGAACTATGCCTACCTCTCTCAGCATGGAGAAGGTAATATGTCATCTAGTTCATTATGGCATGTAATATTTGGTCATCTAAATTATAACAGTCTTCGTTTGTTGAGAAAGAATGGTGTATTTGGTCTGCCCACCATTCCCAAAGAGAAGAATAAATGTGATGCATGTATATTAGGGAAACATAGAAAGCTGCCATTCCATGAATCTAATTTTAGAGCAAGTAGGAAATTAGAACTAGTGCATTCTGATTTATGTGGCCCAATGCCAACTCCTTCAGCAAATGGGAATAAGTATTTTATGACATTTGTTGATGACTACTCAATAATGTGTTGGATTTACTGTTTAAAGACAAAATCAGAAGCATTTCAAACATTCAAAGACTTTCATGCATTGATAGAAAAACAAGCACAATAAAAAATTGGTACACTTCATACTGATAATGGGAAAGAATACACTTCAAATGCTTTTGAAAATTTTCTTCGCCAACATGGAATTGCACATCAGACTACAGTTCCCTACAATCCTCAACAAAACGGTGTAGTAGAAAGAATGAATAGAACCATAATGAATATGGTTCTCTCAATGATGTTTTTCAAGAATGTAAAACTAATGTTTTGGGGTGATGCAGTAAAATGTGCAGCATATTTGAGAAACAGAAGTCCCTCAAATGCTCTTGATAACAAGACTCCACATGAAATGTGGTTTGGCCATCTCCCTTCAGTAAGGCATCTCAGAGTTTTTGGTTCCACCTGTTATGCCTTGATTCCAAAGGAGCAAAGAAACAA
This sequence comes from Pseudotsuga menziesii, assembly GCA_001517045.1. Lineage (NCBI taxonomy): Eukaryota > Viridiplantae > Streptophyta > Pinopsida > Pinales > Pinaceae > Pseudotsuga > Pseudotsuga menziesii. Next base: position 285,467 of record LPNX010742864.1, read on the forward strand.
GCTTGGTGCTCGAAGCAGAAAATGCATTTTCCTGGGGTACGAAGAATACTCCAAGGCATACCGACTGTATGATGAGGTAAACAAGAAATTTTTTATTTCCAAAGATGTCATTTTTCTTGAGACTAATAAAAATGACCAGTCCATTGAGAGACAGCTTGATCATTTGGAAAGTTATCCTCATCCAAAGACATATTTTGAAAATGAA